>MQRK01227950.1:6271-16487 GCA_001938485.1 Girardia tigrina
GCTGAGAGTTGTCCAAAAGACAATTCTGATTGTAATGAAAATAAAAGTTTGAAAACCCATGTTGGTGTTCTTAATAACGTAAAACATAAAAAACATAAAAAAAGGATTTTGTAAAAAACTAAAATACTGAGTAATAATTAAAATAAATAACTGTTAAAAAGTTTAGATTAAGGAAAATGTAAACATTTTAAAAAATAAAATATTTATTAAAATAAGAAATAAAAAGGTTCAATTGAAGATGTTTATCTTAGCCATTTGTTTAGCCATTTCCATGGCTCAATTCTGTCTCAAGTATTTGAGAAACATGTCATATGTAATCTGTTTTAGTCTATTTTTTCATTAATACAATTACATATTCAAAAATACTACATGACGTGCATGGTTTGCATAAGAAGGAAAGAACAAGCAGCATACGCAGCAAATAATACATGTTTTATGTTTACTATTTCCGTGACGTGCTGAAATGAATAAGGATCTTCTGATCTTCAATATGTTTATACCTGTTCAATTTAAGTGTTTAGTGTTCAACACGTTTAGTGACTTCAAGTCCATATACCAAATCTTTCAACTAAAAGAACATATAATCTGACTCACATCTGAAAAGAACACTAGCAAGATCTGATGCCTTAGATTACTAGCTAAAACAACCGTAAAATTGCTTTTTTTGTAAAAAAAACTTTTGAAGCACACAACTAAGTATACCCGTACAGTTAATCACTAATTTCAATTAATATAGTTATCGGTCATCCTCCTTCTTAAATTAATGCATATGAGTTCTCTAGAAGACTTTTCTAATAATATAATTCATAAATGTAAAATCTAGAAGAATATCGAAGGGGGCATGGTAAAATTATACAAGTCCAAAAGAGATGTGTCTTATCTATGGTACTTAATGGTAATTACTGCTTAAACCATTATCTACTCACGGTACTTATAAGTACCCGTCACTTAAAAAAACTTTATAGCATACAATTATTACTTATATTACGATATAAATTGCCATAATATCATATTACGTTTTGACAACATTCTTTTAACTCTACCTTTTCATTGTAGATGGCAGTAGTTGTTATATGCTGACGAATTTATCGAAGAAGAAAGCTATTTTCGAACATTCACTGTGTTCAGTACATGCAGTAGATAAAGAGTTAATAGATAAAAACAATAAATAAAAAATCCTGGTTCTGAGTAGACATCCTCGTGTCGTGAACTTGTCGCTTGAATGATACAATTAACCGCCACCATAACAATATTTCGATTAGAGTAATTATTACACCAAATATTTGAAATCGTGATTATTGCAAATAATATATAGTTAAAAAATCTAACTTAATAAATTATATTATGTAAAAAAATCAGAAAATTAAGTTAAAGTAAAAATAATATTATTCCTTCATTTTCTTGGTATTGTTATTTAATTAGTTGGGATTAGTTATCAGTTCTCAGATTGTTTATGGCTGTTTCTTGCGATGTCTAAGATGAAGAGGAACAAAATGTCATCATTGTTGCCTCTAATTGTTAATTATTGCTCTTCTGTTTGACGGTTGAAACTATTATTATGAGTAGAGATAATTTTTTTTGGTAAACAAAAGTTAGACTGGAAATCCTTAACAAATAAAATCTGTTTTCTATTAGGTTGTTAATAGAAGAAATCAAATATTATTATTATTTTACAAATAATAAGAGCATAAGTAAACAAGATAATGAGAAATATATATTCTTTTATGATTCCAAGTGTTTTATATTTTTTTTCAGTATCAATGGTCCTCAGAAACAGTCCAAAATTCAATAAGTGGGGGTACCTATTAGATTTTCTGCAGGGGTTGTATGTAATAAATACTAGCGGAGGTAGACACCTTGCATTTAGAAAATCTTATAGTACGTATATATCTTATTTGTAAAATTCTCAAGGTAAATGGAAAGCGCTAAAGAAAGTAGATGAGCGCTCAGATGACCTTCGGTCGCCTTCACTAAGGATACTATTTTATATTTTGAAGTATAGGCTGTGTCGTAAAAAACGGCGTTTTTTTAAATAAGTGTATTAGTATAAACACTATAGACAATCCCCTCCTTTCTCCAGAATAAATTGTAGGTCTATACACATATTTTCAACAGAAACTTTCATCCTCTCTCCATGAAATGTTGGCAAGTGGTGTCGAAGAAATTCCTACTTTGTATACAGTACATATTAAAGAAAACCAGGCTATACGATGATTCAGAGAAAATTCAGTTTTTTACGACACAGCCTATAATACAATCCAACTAGTCATTATCAATTCATGGTTGATGTTGGAAAAGAGTCAAAACCGATTCTTCTATTCGGTTGAAGAAAATTATTAAAAGTATGTTGAAAGTAACTCATACCGTCTTCAAATACATAGTGAACAGATAATCTGGCATTTTATTTATAAATAAATTCTTTTGAAATATTTTTGAACAATTTTCAATACTATTGTCAAATTAATTACGAAATTAGAATAAATTAAAAAACATTTTTGATTTATTTAAAATATGTTTTAATTTTCTCAAATATTTCCTTTGAAATAAGTTATTAAATAACAAAAAACGTATTTTAATGTCTTAACTTTGCTTTTCCTATCACAAAAAATGTTAAGAATAATTTTTATACACATTATTCCGTTTATTATTTTTCGATTTCTTTCTAAATACTATTCTTTATTTTTTACATCTTTTTCATAAATAATCTAATACTTAAATTGAAATAAAATTAAGAATAAATTGAATTAACGTTAAAAATATTTTCAATATTATTGTAAATATTATATTATGATATTTTTAATTGTGTTAAATATTTTCCTAAAAGTGCTAACCTTCTGTCTACCAAACGGGTATATCTGATGCCTTAGTAATATTCAATAATTTAGTTTTTCACCTTAAATATGCATTGAAATTTTCGCTAATTTACCTTATTTATTTGTAAATGTTTTCAACGAGTCCAAATAGAAGCGAATGGTAAATAATTAATATCGTTTTGATTGACAGAATGTTAAATAATAAAATTTTAGTGCTCAGATGGCCTTTTTTTCTTTGAAAGATTTTCAATAATTTTGTTCATTTTTATGTACCACATAATCAGTTGTTTGATCAGCTTATCATGTTTTTAAAGAATGAATATGGTATTATAGGCAGAAGTTAAATGCATATTAGTGTCTCAAAAAATCATTTTTTGTACTTTTCTGTTGTATCCTAATTATAAAAAAGTAGTTTGTCAACATTGAAAAATACGGCAATCTGATTGGTCGAATGAAAAACTCGGATTTTTTGCAGTAGTACATAAATTATTTTCGAAAAACAGAGGACGTCCTCCATAAATGAACGAAAATTCAACATATAATCATCTTTATTAATCAAATCATAAGATAGGTAAACATCTACTTAAATTTAAAATATACTAAATACAAAAACAATTATTTTATTGCATATAAAGTTACATTATTGAAAATGAACATACGCGGGAATTTACATATTTCTGAGTCTTTGTTTTCTAAATTATATTTTTAAGTATTTAAATAATTTATTATTTATCTTTTATCGTTTATTTTGAAGAATGTAATATTGAATATACTGTTTATGAGAATCTTATGAGCTTTATGACACTGTAAAGGAAGTGGATGTTCAATTAAGACTGAGATTAAATATAAAATAACTCATTTTTATAATATTTATAATACTTAGTTGATATCTTTAAATAAATAATGAAATATCCTAATCTATATTTTTTTCAAACATTGAAAATAATGGGAAAATATTTTTAAAAAATAACTCACTATTATATAAAAAATATCTGCAGATAATATTTTTCTGATTTTTAAATTCCACGAACGATTTTCATTTATTTATATTCACAGATGAGGAAGAAAGAAATTATAAATTGCCATTTACAGATTTATTATTTTTATGATTCTGGATCTAGAAAACAACAGTTTTACCATTTGACTTAGACATACTTAAATTTATATCAATTTCTTATAATTTTTACATCTTTAATATAAATTAAAATTAAATTCAATTTCATAAATAAAAATGTTCAGTTCAAATTACACCACAAAACCATAGGGCCCCTTAGCACTTTAGTGTCCTACCGTACCTAAAAATTAGAAGTGACTTTAAATTCAATTCCAAGGAGGTCGTAAAAGACCCACCAGATTTTTATTTAAATGGCCTCAGCAAGCTACCACCAAAATGACAAAAGTGTGTCGATAATATTGGTGCATACTTTGATGAATGGCATAAATATTTTTCTAAAACAAAACTTTTTTTCCAGTAATATCAATAAACTTTGACTTTATTTTTAAAAATTTCATATTTGACAACCTAATAGTATTAAACATTATAGTACAATTGAAAAGGGTCATTATTTTAATAAAACTAAAGAAATATAAACACAGATTATTGACAAAACGTATATTTAAACCGATGTGATTGAATCCAAAGTGTTATTTTTCCCAATAAATCAAAATGATTTAATTTTTTAATTATATGTTTGAATCTGCGAGAGCATTTCTCTACTCTGAAATTATTTCAATAGCTGGCATTAACAAAACAGTTTGCGTTACAGAAATATTTGAGCAAAATTAATTACGTTCGCTTTTGTTTTCCTTTAAATTAGTTCCGCTTGTTTTTGTTGATAATTGAAATCTTTCACAAAACTGTAAAATCTCTTTTCGTGATTGATTATTAAAGAATCAAAAAAGTCTATGTCTTAGTTGCTTTACTAAACAAAATTATTTTCCTAGTTCCTTTGTAGGACTGTTGGTATTCATCTTAAAATATGACTAAACTACTAAATATTGACTAGTGTTCAATAAGTACTCGGTCTGACAAAGAAAACGAATTCAAAAAGAGCCATTTTTATAACACAACAGGCTAAACTTAGACGTCATTTTTCAGCACAATGTCCATTTCACTCCACACACTCCTACCAACGATTAATCACTTCAGAAATTTGGTTTTTGAAAATTATTGGGGGAATGTAAAAACGAAATCCTCCACGACAACCTCAACATCGTCTTTGGTTATAAAGTTTAGGCCCACTCAAATTCATTTTTAGATGTTTTAAGAGGTAAAAAATGCTTAATGACAAATTTGAGCTGTATGGAGGATTATCCAAAAGCATTATTCCATTACCTGGCGTTTTTCCTGCTTCCCTGCTATACTTTCTGGCGTTTGCCATGACTTAACAGTAATAGTTGATTATGACGCCTTGATCAATAAAATCTATGTGATTAACACTTGTATGAACCAAAAAACAATTGAAAGCATTATTGCTCATGCATAACTTTTTTACTAGATTGCTTCTCTCCTGGTAGTTTCCATTCTGGAGACTGACCCTTTTTTCCGGCAAATACATAGTGAGTGGGGTTTTATCCTCCGTAATTAAATTTACTTGTTTGTAATTAAATTTTTGTGGTCTCAAAGGTTCAAGTTGTCTGACTGCAATCTCAGCGGTTTTGCTTTATTTCCCTAGTCAAGAAGCCGGGTGCGAGCAAAGTTTTCTAATAACCATAGATTTCAATTTATCATAGGCTGTACCAACACTGATGTCGAACTTCACTGACAGTATTTTCATGGTAATTTGACACTATTTTTAGAAAACCTTCATCAACTGTGTCGAAAATTTCTTGTAGCCGACCTGATTTTTCTTGATTAGGAACAAAATCTACCACATTTAAACTCTCTGGTTCCATATTTAAATGTTGTCGAAGATAGGGAATCATATAAGTAAATTGACTGAAAAAGATCGTAGATTTCACAAACTTTTCGAAATTTTCTTCGGTTCTGATGCTCTTTTCCATAGTTTTCCTTCTTCTAACAGGAAATATAATTGCTATGAAACTGGGATTTACAGAAAAAAACTGACACGGGATTGTACACAACTCCGGGTAGTTTCTGTGAAACTAGGTACAAAAGCAACATGATTAAATGTTTAATATATCGTTCTTGGTCTTTTTCGTCAACATTTTTAAACGCTGATGAAAGTTTAAATACAGTCAAAATCGCGTAATCCGGATTCTTGGGGATCAAGAAAATTAATCCGGATTAGACAATTTACATAAAAGTTGTATTTTGAAATTATTTAGGCTGTTACAATGTTCCTGTTTCACACCAGTTTTATGATGAATGAATCAGTTTTGAATATTACTAACCTGTTTTTATGGTATATAATAGAAAATGGTATCGATGCAGGTGATGGTGCTGTAAAGCTTCGTTGGAGTTTAAGAAGACATTGATTTTATTCGTTTAATATTTCTAGTGATGCATTACTCACTCTAGAGACATTTAATTTTTTCTTTGCCATTCAAAGTATCACAAAGTGTTTGCGTTTTGACATCAAAATGCTTTGCGATATCAGTTTGCATTAAGGCCTTGTTTTTCTCTGCAAAACAGATGATTTTATACTTGTGTTCTAACGGAATTTCTGTTTGTGCTCGTTTCTTGGCCATAATTAAAAAAATAAATAACTAAATAATGAATAAATTAAATGATCAATATCTTTTAAATATCCGGATTAGGTTTACAAAATATAGACTTGGTTTACAAAAATCATCCGGATTACATACACCCTGATTAGGCATTTTTTTATAATGAATTGATTGACAATTTTTTGGGACCAGAAAAATCATCCGGATTTCGCGAATATCCGGATTAGGTAAATTTGACTGTAATTTATTTAACAAGTTTATTAAATAAGATTAGATGGTAGAAATCATTTATCGAACTTTAAATAAAATATCAAATGAGTCAAATAGTAATAAAAAAATCTTTGTAAACTGCATTTACTTAAATTAATAATATTATTTTTAATTATTCAAAAAGATTTTAAAACAACTTTTGTTATTTTAATAATCAGAATTATCAAATAAGAAATTTTCAAAAATCGTGTTTTATTGTTCTTTTAATATTCGATGGATGAAATTTATAACGGTGTCAGAAGTGGTTCGCTCGATTGAAACCAAGTCTCTACGAAACTGCCACAATACTTCGAATCGGCGGACATGTAGTTTCGACAAGTCGAGGCCGTTTTCAAGTTGTCCAAGATCTCCAGCGAGACGACGAAATTCCTTCACGTCACAGTCAGTCTTCCACCATCCATTCTCATGGAGTTTCAAGAATACTTCAATACCGAATCGGCAACACCGTACACGGATCTCAAGCAAGCAATAATCCGTAGTTGCAGACAACCATCATCAGTTCACTTTGAGGCGCTTTTCTTCGCTAACGGCATGAGCGAACGACGTCCGTCGGAGCAACTAAGGATTCTACAGTATCATCGTGCTCAACGATTTTAATAATACGATTCATCGTACCATTTCCCTGGATACAAATTATAACCCACTTGAATCAAGGTATATCTTATCGATTCCTTATTCAGAGGACTTTAAACATTTAAAAGTTTGATTCAGAATACCATGAATCTAAAAATTATTTCACAATCATATAAAATTCGTGATATGTTCAGTAATAAATCTCTTACTCATTTCGGTTGTTGCTCCGATCTTGTTTATAAGTATACTTGTAACAGGTGTAACGTCCCATGCAATAGAGATATATATCGTCATCTCTGCAACCGGATCAAAGGGCATACTCAATTGGATAATGGGAGCAATTTTGCTGAAAATAATTTAAAATTTAAAAAGAAAATCGAAAAAATGATTTTCAAATTCTGTGTAATAGATTTAAAAATTACTGTTAAAGAGTAACGTGTGAGGCATTATTAATAAGATCTATGGATCCAAAAATTAATATTCAAGCTACACACTATTCACACAATTAATATTCAAGCTCTCTGTTAAACATTTTCAAATAGAGCATTTGTTGCATAATTGATTGCATAACCACAATTCTCATATATAAGCTCCAATAAACTAATATTAATTTAGTCTGAAGATGGCGGGTAATCCGCCGTAATTAATTATAAAACTACAATTAAATTTTGAAAAATGGCGTTCAGTTTTTAATAAATTAAATTAAAATCAAAATATTGCGTTGCGCACCCATTGGACCTTCCTGTATTAAACACGTCACGTACACGATTTTAAAATATTAATATATCTATTTGCTGTCAATATATTTGGATAATGCAGCCTACTTTTTTGATTAATATACTTGTTCGGAAGATATATGCTTTTTATGTTTATAAAGAGCTAGATGAAGAATAAACCAAGGATACTCTATTAAGTTCTTATGAGAAGAATGAGCAAGTCAAATAAAACAAAAATCTCCATTTTTTGAATGTAAATTTCGAGACATTTTGCCGTTTTGGAAGGTATGCTGGTGTGAATGAATAAGCAGATGTGTTTTAAAAGAAGTTGCATAAAGAGGAAGTTTTGTGTAAGTTAAAAGCAAAGAATAAACTGTAATCGGGCAATATATTAACTCTGACTTACCATTGAGCCAGACTGACCTCCAAACCATAACATAATCAATTTGTTTAACTGTCAATTTTCAGCATTTAATAATAAATACTTTTTCTGGTCAGTAGCTTCTTCTAACATAACCGGTAGTTAAAAACTGTTGAAAGAAGCTTTTATCCCTGAATATATTTGTACCTAAAAAAAAGCTTTGTATTATTCCTTGTGTCAATTAACAACAATGAAAGATATTGCTGGGGGACATAAAGGGGCTTCAAGCGTGTTGCTTCACCATTGTAAGAAAATTTTTCAGGTATCTGCGTACACTAGCCACTGAAACAGAATATTCAGGAGCTACTTCAACAGCTGAAACACGGTGGTTCAATTTAACTTTACTCCTTATTTAGTGAAAAAGACGAGATTTAGATAAATGTGGATCAATGCTGATTATTGCAGATTAATTAATAAATGTAAATTATTGCAATTATTATCAAATTAAATTCAGTCCAAATGAAATAATTTTATTTTTCTTGTGATCAAAGACGACCATAAAAACAATAATTTAATATTGTGTATTTATTTTATTTTACAATACAAAATCAAATAAATTAAATTAAAAATATAATTAATTCGATAAAGATAGCTCAAAAACGATTGATTTAATTATTTTGTTAATCTACAATTTGATGATACCAAATTATTTTATTAAATTTATTATTAAATTTTAAATAAATATATTAAGGGCTCTTTTTAGAGCTCTGTATTCAAACAAACACGTCACAATTATTTTTTTAATTTTTAATGAATTTTAGTAATGTAATTTTTTTTTAAATAAAACATTCCTGTAGATTTAGAGATTAATTCCTTAATCTTACTTGACACATTAAAATATTTTTCAAGTTTTTTTTATAAAAAAATAATTTTTGATAGAAATCTGTATTTTTCTATGATGAATTTTATTCTCTGCTATTTATATTATAACTTTAAAAATTAGGAAAAAAATAATAAAGCAAAGTTTATAATACAAAAAGTTCAAATTAAGCTAAAAATATTTAAAATTATATTTTATAACTCAAAAAACGTTCAATGCTAAATTGACACTTAATAAGCAACGTTTATTTAATCATATGTAATTTCTAAATAAATTAATTAGAAAAATGCAAAGAAAAATAAAATAATACATAAAAGGGGACAAATATAAATATCCGATAGATAATAATAATTATGATAATATTGGTTTTATTTTGACTGTTACAAACGCTAAGAAATCCAGAAAATTCTAAAACTCTATTTTGAAACATGATGAAAATAATTTATTAAATTTAAAAGTTGTGACTTGATCATGTAAGATAAAAAGTTTGTTCTACAGTAAATCTATCACTTCAACTGGTTTATGTTCCAATTTACTTTATCAGTAATGGAATTAACATATAAATCGGAGAGACTTGTCGTCATCTCTGTAAGCGGATCCATGAACATAATCGAAGGGAAACAAGATAGTAATATTGCTCGAAAAGAAAGAACTGTTTGAATAGTAAAGTTTATTTTAACAATTTTAAGATTTTGTGTTCACAATTCAATAACTACCTGGCCAGGGCGATGCGTGACGCATTAATGATCAAATTCTTTGATCCTAAGTCAATGTTTTAAAGTGTATTAAAAGTATTTTTATGATTTAGAAACTAAAAATGATTACACAAACATTGCTTTGGTATATAAATGCGAATATATCATTGTTATTTTAATCTGATGATGACGGTTGACCCATAGAAATTAATAACAATGTATTAGGATGAATCATTTTAAAAATATTCATAGGAATTATATATTATATATTATTTCTA
>MQRK01227951.1:17268-27281 GCA_001938485.1 Girardia tigrina
GATTGTTTGTTGACAAGAAACTATTCAATATATTTGAAATTAAATAATTGATTTTTAAAGAGGAATAATATATCTGTCAAGAAATACCTTATTTATTTTCATACGATAGTTCAAAGTTTGGTTATACGCGATTGAAATGTAAGGTGTGAAGTTTGACCCGTTTCATATCGAACAACCTAATAATATTTAAATTTTCGAATGTAATATTTAATTTTTAATGTAATTTAAAATTTTAATATATTATTTTAATTGGTACTTCTTTTTAAAATGTTAAGATTTAATTTTAACCAATTAGAAATTTGATAATTAATTAATATTATAAATATTTTCCATTGTTTTCAAAAATTACGATGAAACTCAGAAATATATTAATCCAAGAAAAATTTCGAATAGCGAAGATAGTTTGAATAATTTTTTTAATGGCAATTTGACTTATGATATTAATAAATGTTCGAAAAATCATATTGATGTTGTTAATACATATATTTCACATAAAATATTGAGTTATCATTATATGATTTCAAACTACATTTGGTAAAAAAATATAAAAACATTGTTGGAAGAAGACCAAGACAACCTCCGCATTCGTGACTAACATATTGACACTTTCCTCGTGAAATACAGTAAATAGAGTCATCGAAAAACAAATCACGGCAGAAATTGTTTTGTTTGCATTTCAAAGGAAATATATCCAATACAATAAACAATCGCCAATTTCTAGGAAAATTGAAAGTTACGAAAATAAGGCAGACAAAAGTACCAAAGAAAAATTTTTTTAAAGAGTCCCTTCATATATACTATAGCACAATAAAGATTAAAAAGATAAGTCCAAATTTCGAGTCTAATTTTGTATCAATCATTGGAGATTGATTAAAGTAAAACTTGTTATTAAATTAATGGTTTAAAGTAATGGAAAACAAGTCTTCAAAAAATTACAAAAATATAAAATATAACGGCAACAGTACAATTTTAAAAAAAAATCGTAATTTGTTGAATTGATTTCATTATTATTTATTGATTTTCAATGAATTTTGTTTAAAACATGTTTCATATTTCAATAATTTGTTGAATACTTTTTGTTCTATTTGTTTTAAACCATAAAAAGGCTTTATTTGCTAATCAAGCTCTATCAATTGATACAAAATTTGACTCGACATTTCGACTTAAGTATATGAAAGACTTTTTATGTGGACTTATTTTTACCAAGGCGATATTTAAAATTTTTTCTTTTGTATTTTTGTCTTTCTTATTTTATAAACTTTAAATTTTAGCAGACATTGACGACGTCGTACACGTTACGACCACTATGTTTCTATCAACGTTTATAATCCAATAAAAAGTATAGAATAAAAAATAAAACTCAGTAAAATTATTTATTTATCTTTATTTATTATTTATATTTATCATTATTGGGAATTTTATATTAAAGAAACGAAAATTTTATTTATTATTCATTCAATGATAAATTCTCATTACAACTCAAATTTCAGAAAACAAATTAACATAAACTATTTACATCTCAAACCGTTAAATCCATCAATAGAAAGAAGTGTCGTCGTAATAGTCAAATTATTCCATATTTCAATCTTCATTGAAAATCCTATATCTAACGGGAATATTTTTCTAAAACCTCATTCCATTTTAATTAAAATTTATTAGAATCAAATAAATGATAAATGTTTGCATTTATTTCCTTTCCCTCTCACTCCCAGTCTCCCATCGAGAACAACAGTCACCCTCATCTCTCTCTCCCGTCAGTGTCATTTAACTGTTAATATTGCCCAATGTTCATTTCACTGCTACTTTTTTCAATTAATTTATGAATCCTTGACTTCATTTTTATTTTTTGAAAACCTGTATAAAATCACCATGAAGACCTGTGGCTATTTATCGTTAGAATTTACGGTTAATTAAACAAGGCCGAACGGCGCTGTCACCAATGATGATTCACGCGAATCACAAATGGCATTGACAACCGCATGACTGTTGACGTGTACTATTATGTACGTTTATCTAAGTCAGCATCGCTGATAATCAATTATTATCATCACCATGGGGATGCACTTTCCAATGAGGATTTTTATTATTATTATTATTATTTATTAATATTAATCATTAAAACAAATTAAAAATATATAAAATATTTTATTAGATTTTAGAACTGCGTTTCTAAAGGATGTTACACTCAACGAAACAAGGAAAATTCAGGAATAAATAATGTGAGATATCAGGAGGAAGGTCATTGATCTAAAGTAATTTCTAACACATTTTGTTAGTTATGTCTATCTACAGTTCAATAATAATTCACAAACTTTATAAAAAACAGTAAAAACTCGATTTAATAAACACATAACCCTTTGCAACTCAATATCTTAAAAAAATACCACACAATGTAATAGAGAGAACTGTCAAATTCATCATCCTACCACCAACGCCACCTGTAGGTACTAATAAATCACCGATGTCGTATAGATCGGTGTGTAACAGACACTAATCTAAAATGTGATATGTTAATAGTTAGAGGTCCTGTAAGAGTTACAACGGTTTGTTACAGAAGTGTCACACCATGTTACGAAAGGTTAAAGAAATGTTTAAGCTTCCTTGCTTATTTTAATAATCATTTTATTTATCTAAATATTATTATAAAAAAGTTAACTGATGCGACTGGTAACGATCAATGAACTTCTTTATAAAAAATATATGAAGAATAAAATAATAAGAAAAAATGTATTCTATCACTATAAATAACAGAAAAAAAATAAAACGAAAGTAATTAACAAGAAAATCGGTTGAACTGAGAATTTAATTTAATAATCTAACGTTATTGATCGGATCCGGATTCGAATAATCATTAATGGTCGAGTTTTGATGAATGTGAATTTGGATAATGTTGAGCAGTTTTGACAAAAAAATGTACTATTACGAAGGCGAATAAACTGATCAATTGTTAGGCACAGATATGGTTTGTTTTGGATAGATAATGATGATGAGTTAGGGATAGCTTTCAGACCGTTTTCTGATTATAGCTTCGGACTAAATAAATGTTGTTTATTGATGTAGGACCTGACTAAGCGGATTAAACAAAATAAATTCCGGTGACTCGTGTGAAGATGGAAGTGATTCTAGATTGACATTTATCTTCTTTTTTCTTAATTTCACGGTAAACAATTACGATTTTTATTTCCTCTTATTTATTATTGCTAATAACAATAAATTGACTCTATAATATTATTATTGATTTTTTTTAAATCCATTCTAATTATTATTATTTCTAATAATTATTATTTATTGCGGGGGGGGGGGTAAATAAATATAATTTCTGTACTTTTTGACTTTATTTTCTTGTCTTTTATTTTGTTTTCTTTTGAATCTTTTATCATCTTTTTCTTTTCTTCATTTCCTCTTTTGAAAGACACAAAATCATCATAAATAATAATAATAATACATATTTGCATTACAAACATACGTTTACAAACATACACTAATAAAAAAAATAAAAATGTACTTTTACAATTATATTGGCTTTACAATGTATACATAACCTGTCCAATAAATATGCGAACAGAGTTATCGGAGAGACTTTGAGATGATCTTTGGATATAGGTACTGGGTGCGTCGTTGGTGTGGAGCCTACTGAAGCATTTGTAACTGTGAGGCCATCTAGTCAATTGTACAGTTAAAGTATTAATTATTTTTCTAACTAATTATTTTCTCTTGTATATGATGTAAATTGGTGAACAGATAGAACAACGACTCAATGTCAAGTTGTTGATGAAACTGGAAAAATTCACAGGAAATTCAAGAAATGTTGACAACTGTTTATTAAAATAAACGCATTCAAGAAAACAACTTTTTTCAAAGAGGATAAATAAAAATGTTATAATTAAAATATTTATTTTATAATTTAATTTACCGTATATACTCGAGTATAGGTCGGTTCGAGTATAAGTCGAAGTGTAATTTTTCGACTTCAAAAGTGAATAAAATTAAAGGTTCAAGTATAAGTCGAACAGGAAAAATGGTTTCAATTTTAATTTACAGCACAAAAAATTAACATGAAAATTAATCTTTAATAATAAAAAAGTCGAAAATGGTATTTTATGATCCAAAAAACAGAAAAAAATTTTCCGACTTATATTCGAGTATATACGGTAATTTATTCAATTTGGTTTAAATTTAAAAATTTTTAAGTTTTATAAAATCAAAGTTTAAATAAAGCGTTAATTAAAAGGTTTTTGAAGATAACACATTCAAGAAAACAACTTTTTTCAAAAAGAATAAAGCTTTTCAGTAAAGACCGTGAAAACTGCAAGGATGATGCAAGACCAAATCGGCCCTCGACCTCCATATTTTATAAAAACATCAAACATGCGTAGTCACTTGTGCTTTCAAATCTCCCATTAACCGTACAAATAATTGCTAATGAACTAAACATTTTGAGTTGAGAAATTCAAATGGTTTTAAAATGAATATACTTGTAACTAGCATTAATTTATTAATTATTTCTTAAGTAGAAGACTCGGTTAGATTAAGATTACAATAATTTCCCACAAAAGACCCATATGAAATCTGGGGGGGGGGAAATAACTAGTTCAAAATAAAAACCGTTTTCATTTATATTTAGATAGTATCTATATTACATAAAAAAATGAAAAAAATCGAACCGTAATGTTTCCCAGTCGCCAGATCACTGCATATCACGCAAACGTCCGTTGAACTTATCGGA
This sequence comes from Girardia tigrina, assembly GCA_001938485.1. Lineage (NCBI taxonomy): Eukaryota > Metazoa > Platyhelminthes > Tricladida > Dugesiidae > Girardia > Girardia tigrina. The sequence goes on from MQRK01227951.1 coordinate 21,995, forward strand.
TTAACAGAGGCCGGAACTGTCATATTCGACTGACTCGAATCAATGCTCAAGTTTTCATTGACTGACTGATACGACGATCCAAATGAAACCGGTGACAAAACATCGACTTTCAAAAGCTTTTTAAGTTCTCCCGGATGATTGTTTGAGACCAAAGTGGATCTACCGTCAGTGAATGGAGACTCTCCTATCAGATCTGGAACTGAAGATAGATTGTCGAGTGTGTGAGACGATGGAGACTCGGACAACAAAGAGATCGTCGACTGGATGTTATTGGAGGTCGAGAAGGATGATGTGAAGGTCGAGGAAATTTCGTCATCGAATGAGTAGACAATGTCATCGCAATCGTTGATGTTAAATATCTCACCGGTTTCATCTAACGTCGAATTTAGTTATATTGAAAATATAAGTCAACATATATAAAATTATATATATATATGAATGTGAATATCAAATGAATTTTTATTTTTCCACATAATCTCCTTTTAGATCTATATATTTCTCTCAACGTTAATCCCAACTCACCCACCCATTCAAATAGTACTTTGCGTCTTCTCCATCAAAAGTTGTTAAAAATAGTGATGGCATCTGAATTAGATGAAAATCTTTGTTCTCCAAGCATACATTTTAGTCTGGAAAAAAAAGAAGTCATTCTGAACAAGATCTGGTTAGTAAGAAAGATGGTGAATCAGTTCAAAACATAATTCGTGAATTTTCCTAATTGCAACTACAGAGACGTATGAGAATGTACATTATTTTGATGATACAATTTTTTTTGTTCTGCAAATTTGGAAAAATTTCTTCGGTTTTTTCTCTTTAAAGTATCGGGCATTGATACCTGATATGCTCCTGTATTGATGTTCCCTTTGTTAGATAATCGATGAAAATACTTCAAAAGGTCTCCAAAGAAATAGTTACCATCATAATGTGGGACCGAAGCAACAGTCTTTGATTTATTTAGGCCAATTCCCCCTTCACAATCCACTGTTAGGATTGTATTTTTGTTTCTGTAGACATAGTATCAAAATTAGTTTGAAGAATAGAAAATTGTTTCTTTAAGATTATATATTGTAGCTGTTCGCCGAGAGAATGCTTATCCATCGGGATGACTTCAAGCAGCGAGAATTATTTGGTTGTTCACAGATTTGGAGTGATGAAAAATTTTAAATCTGACAAAGACTTGTCGGCAATGATCAACAACTATAAAAAATTCATTTGAGATACCTTCAATGTTAAAAATCTTCATAAATACATTTATTCTTATATGAACCGATCGAATCTTATGGATAAAAATATGAGTATAAGATGTCCCATGTTTTTTATATCAGGGTCACTGGCAAACTATGTTGACGATATTAAAGGTGTTTATGAGGATATTCAATGATTTCAAAAAAATTAACCGGATCACTGATTTAACTCCAAGTCAAAAGTGTCCAAATCCTAAAGGGTGTTTGCCTTACAAGATTTACTCGAGTGAGTTCTCTCCGGACGAGACGAAGAGTTTGGTTATCAATTGCAATAAAAGACACACGATTTTCTTCTCAAATCACATGTCGATCTCAAGTTCTCCGTCGTTTGCCACACTGAATAGACTGATAGAAGGAGGACGGTTACAGAATAATGTTGAACGATATTTGATAGAATCTTCGGGTGAGATGCTGATATATTTTTGTTCCCCTAGACCCAAAGTCCANCCGCCAAAGCCGAAGTGTAGCAGCCACGAAACCGATGTGCCCGCTCTGTTATCAGTACCCTAATAGTAACCTCAAACCTTTACTATTTTAATTGACTGTAAATGTTCCCTAATCACTGCTCTAAAAAAACGATTTGTCTCTTCAACTACATCAAATTTATACACAAACTCTCATTGTTTTTGTATTTTGTTAAAAAAGTATACTTATAAGTATTAAAACTTCTCAAACATTAAATAAACTTTCCACTATCATTTTAAGGTACGTATCAAAGAGCATAGACAATTAGAAGGAAAATATAGAAATATAATGCTTTTCATATATATGATGATTTATTGATATTTTGAATAATGTTCAAATTGCTTTGAAAAATTTTTTTAAAAAATTAGAAGAATTTAGAGTAATTTAAATTTAAATAATTTATTTTAAAATAATAAACAGATGTAAATTGATTAAAAGTTTCCAATATGGAAGTTGTTCCTTAAAAAAAGTTTCGATATCATAATAAAAAAAAGAAAAACACTGATGTAAAACACCCACGAAGAAAAAAATTATTTTTCAAATCTTTTATGTATCATTATTTATTTATAAATGATTTACCATTATTTTTCATGGAATATATTTTTTTCATTTTTGAAAACTTTCAAATAATTATTTTATGATTTAAATATTGAAAATTTAAGGTATTAAAAACTTTATAAAAATCAAATTTAAGGAAAAATAACATTAAAAAGTTTATTTGTTAGGTAAAGAGAATATATAAAAATTTGAAATAATGCGAAGTTGAGTAATAATTTGCTAACGTATTTTGAATTTTAATTAATATATTATATTTTGAAAAAAAATAATTATTTATATTTATTTAAAAATAGTATTTTTATATTTCTTATTTATATATAAAAAGAAAAAAAAGAAGTATCTTAAGTTATTTAAAAAGGATCATTAAAAGGTCAAAGAATATAAGAGCGTGAGAATATCCACTGGAGAAGTTGTCGTTCAAATAAATGAGAATATAAATTTGACATTGCGATTTTTTTCAATTAGCAAAAGCGAAAAGAAGGAAGTTAAGAAAACAAAAAAAACAATATATTTAGTCGAGAAGAGAATTAATATTAACAAGACTATTAAAAATACTAATATGGGTTTTCGAACATTTATTTTCATTACAATTTGAATTGTCTTTTGGACAACTCTCAGCCAAGCTTTCGGAATTTGACATCTTTCTAAATTAATAATTTTTTTAATAAACAATTATTTGAACAAATTTTATTTTTAAAAATTTAACTTTTATAATTTCGGTAATTTTATCTAAAAGTTAATTTAATTTTAAACTTTATATTATTTAAAGAAAAACTTTTATTTACTTAAAATTAAAAACAAGTTAAAAGTTATTTACTTTATTTAAATTTTTGATATTAAAATTTTGAAACAATTTAATATTTTAAGTTTTTTAATATATTATGTTGAAATTTAAATATGAACTATGTTCGAATAACTATTCATCGTGAACATCCAAAATACCAATTTTCCATCTGGGTGGGAGAAACATATTTCCAAATACTAAACTCAACATACCAATTTCAACATACCAAATTTTAAATATTCCTCACAAAGACAATTTTTAGATTTTTATGGAGATTCATTATGTTGATTAGTAAGTAATGAATTTTAATTTTTTTATATATAAGAAAATAATATTTTTATTAATTTTAAACTTCATTTTGACAGAAGAGATGCACAAAATCATTAGATAAAATGTACAAACATTAATACATGAGGTAAAATCTATTTTACTTATTTGCAAAAATTAATTTTAACAAAAATATTTCTTAATCTATTCTGGATACATAATAATTAAATCATTTTTATAAAAATATTATTTAATAATTAAATATTTTGAGGTTCTCATTATATCAAACATATTTATTACATTTTTCAGAAAAAAAATATTTTTCTTGTAAATTTCTGGTCATGAAAAATAATGATAAATCATTTAAAACATCAAAATGGCGACTGAACTTTAGTTTTTTTATAATTCTCATTTATGATTATTTTTATTATTTATTTATTATAATTTATTTTGTATTATTATTCATTAATTATTAGGAATTATTTTTTAATATGAATTATTATTTAATAAGTATTATAAATCAATCTTATTGAAATGGAAGAACGTTTGCAATGTAGACATGGATATAACTTAAGTATACACTTAAATAGAGTAGGTTAACTGATTATACTGTCCGAAATAAATTAATGAACATTCTGTAAGATTCACAAGTTTACTACAATTAACTAATAATGATAGAAAAATTTATGAATAATTATATTTTTACTTACAATAACAATAACTATGGATAACAGAAAGAAGGAAAAAGAAGAATCTATAACTTAAGGATCAAAATAAAAATCAATGAAGGTTAGTAGGAATAATAAAACCACGATTCACACTAACAGTTATTTCTGAATACCAACATAAAAATCAACGATCAAAAGTTTTTAACCCTGGTATTGATTGAACAATTTAATTTATAATAAGAAAGAGTTTGACAAGATCACACAAAAATAGTCAATTGTTAACTCGGAGCAAATTTAGATATTAATTGTTGAAAGAATTCGGTCCCTCGTAGTAAAACCTGATTTCTGAATTATATTTTGAATCGGATATGTTTGAACCAAATCATTAAAGTTTGTGAGGAACAGTTAAAAAACTGTTAAAAACGGAGCACGACTTTTAAGTTTCGAAATTAAGACTCAAAAATTAAGTCTCGAATATTAAAATTTTCAAAAATGAAAACTTCGGGTAAATTTCAGAAAACAATGAAAAATTCAAGTACATTTTACAGAAAAATGAAAAAAAAGTGAAAAAAAAGATTTCTAAAGTTTACTTAATATTTTATTTTTTTTCGAAATTTTACTTGAATTTTTCATTTTTTTCTGTAATTTACCCGAATTTTTCATTTTTGAAAATATTAATTTCCGAGACTTAAATGTCGTGCCCCCGTTAAGAATTATCAGCAAATTTTGAAACAATGTTGAAGATCAACGTATTTTAAATAAATCTAGGGATTTTTGTCAAGAGTTGCTTGAAAATATGTACTTGAACTAGTTTGATTCAGCTGAGCTAGTGAGATTATTTCACGGTAAGTAATTACTAATTTATAATTTCAATTTAGATTTTTTTTCAATAATCATTTATTCTTTTTAAATTATTATAATAATTAATGATTAAAATCGTTGGTTTTCCTGCTTGCTAGAAAAACTGAGTCGTGAAAAACGAAAAAAACTCTTTTGAATAACCCTTTACTATTTCACAATTCCCGACATATTTCGTTCTTAACAGAACATCATCAGGTAGATCGTCCATTCGTAGAAAAGATTTATAAAATTACTAAAATAAAACCAAAAAGAGAGTCTGCATCAAGCACAGAATATTTGTCAGAATACTGATTGGGTAGAAATAACTTAAAACACTAAAAAGATATATTTTTAAAATACTAATATTCTAATTTGTTTTAATTATAATGTAAAAGATTTTTTAAAAAACTGTTTTTTGTTCTGAATGTTTATAAATCTGTTATATTAATGACGATCTACTT
>MQRK01227952.1:19701-34772 GCA_001938485.1 Girardia tigrina
ATATATATATATATATATATATATATATATATATATATAACGGAACATCCGTCAACAAAAAACGAAGATATGGGGCCGGATCCGAAATTTCCTGGATTTTCATAATCATCTTGAACTTTTTCTTCCAAATTTCAAAACTGCAGTTTCCATTAAATTTCTCCAAAATATCGAGTATAATTTTTAAATCGCTTATTATGAGTATAGGGGCGAAAGACTAATCGAACCATCTAGTAGCTGGTTCCCTCCGAATCGCTTGTAACAACGAATAACAAATCTGCAAAATTTATTTTTCAACACAAATACTTTTCTAATAGATATTATTTTAAAAAAAATGCATTCGTATTTTTCATGTTTAATAAATATTAAATGTTTTTCCTAATATTGTAAAATATTTAACATGTAACATTATCTTTAAATATTAATTTGATTTATTAATTCGAAAATATTGTTTAAAAAATCATTTAAGATTTACAATTATAATTAATTAATAATAAATTTAAACATTAAATTTGAATTAAAACATTTTCAGATAATAAGAATTAAAATTACTAATTAGCAGACGTGGGCACGTTTTAAAATTTTCTAAACTTTTAAACGGTCTTTGTTTAGCAAATTAAACGTTTAAAAAACGTTCAAACGATCTCTAATTTCATGAAAAAACATCGCGACTATGCTTTATTTGCTTTAAACTCTATTCATTTAGAAATTTCCATGAATGAAATTTTTTTAGCATAAAATTTTTACAGGGAATTCCTAAAAAACAATGAAGTTCGAACAGATGAAACAAAAATAATGGTATAGTCACAATAATCATATCGTTTTTACATATCTATCACATTCAATGAATGTGATTTTCCATTCAAGGAGTTTTCTTTGGTAAATACAGCCTTCAGTTTGCTTTATAATTTTTATCATCTGTCTCTACATATTTTTTCATTGCTGAATATATTTTTCCTTCCAAGCTTTATAATAAATTTATTATGTTATTCGAAACTTTTCAATTGTAAAATAGAATCTTAAAATGTTTTTGTATTAGAAGTAGTAGTTTTTTAATCACAAAAAACTAAATATATATTTTTATATACATGAAACCAATCATAATAACTACTGAGCTAATTATTCCAATGAAAAAAATTAAAATTTTGTGCTTCATCAAAAACCAATACATTTTCTTCAATACAATACATCTGGTTTTTAAACTTTTTTACTCAAAAAATATAATTTAAGTGATTTTACGTCTAACAAAAAAAATTACCATAAATTATATAAATTGATGTAATTCATAATAATTTTTAATAATACGAACTTACGAACTATACGCTCGTTTATAAATCGCTAAACGTTTAAACGTCTGAAAAATCGAAAACGTTTAAACGGTCGTTTAAACGCGAAACGTGCCCACCTCTACTAATTAGCCATTTGAGTAGAGTAGACGCAATGCCGAATCCACACGCTACATTCAAACACAAAACATAAACATTCGAAAGATTCATCATTATCCATGGATCGCATAATCTTCGTCGTTGTCAATAAAGATATGCTAATGATCCAATAACTTCTATTAATCGTAACTAAAATTAATATTTAGATATTGTTCGTAGAACCTGAAGCGCGGAATTTTTTATTGTCCAGCTTTTACTTAGTTGACGAAAATAACCAGAAATGTTGAGATCTTTTCACCAGTTTAATGAAAAAAGTTATTGAAGTAATTAACATCTACTGTCAGACTTACTGATGTTACTGCCAAGAGGAATTTATTAATCGAGTGAACATTATGAGTCCCCTGACAATTCTAGAGTGTTTCATGTTGAACTAAATCCAGGTCTAAATTTCTTCATTTTCTCCATTTCTTTGTTTAGCTGTAAAATAACGTCTCTTCAATTGAAAAATATAAAATGGTCCATTTCATGTGATATACCAATTATTTCTTCTAAATTCCTTATACATATACGTGGATTCTTCTGAAAAAGTGTTGATAGCTACTCAATATTTTCTTGGTTCATAAATTTCTTGATTAGTAGTACTAGATTAACATAACTAAAGATTGTAAAATATGTATCTAATATACAGATAATCAAGGGGATCGTATACTAACGGAATATTGGCTCTCAGCACTTTATCCAGTACCAAGTGAAAAATACTTAAGTCCCTACAATTCCTAAAAGTTACGAAACGATCGTCAAATCCAATGAAATCATTCACATTCGCTAAATATTAAATTCCTAAAGCGTTCCCTACTGTATTCAAGAGTTCTTTCATTGATTCTTCCTCTTACAACGTGTGTGGATAGCCTACTTTACTAACAATAATCATTTTTGGAGTGCTATCAAAAACATGAGGGATCAATTTGTCGAAGTACTTAACTGTTCGAACTGTTTGGTCGGTTTTTGTTTCTTGTTATTATGAATAATATTGTATTTTTTGTTCCTTCCGTTGAGTTGTTATAATTTAAATATATTTATTTCGTAGAAATTATTCGTTTATTTGCTGAATTTAGAAGATACTTAGACCGTTTTTATATCTATGAGAGGTTATAATTTTACGAAGGAGGTGCACACAATTCATAAACTCTTCTCAATCTACACCCACTTCTAAACATTGTTTCATAACACAACAAGAAGCTACAGTACGCATTCATGCACCATGTACCTAATGCTAAGCAAGATGATTGTACAATTATATACCTGAATGCTGATTAATGCTCTCTGCAGTGCAGTACCAGTAGACACCTGGTTGAATGATCGGTCATCCTGGAATGTGGGGCATAATTTCGTATGGCTGTTATTTATACATTGATCAGTTGAAATTTGCATGGTTTCCCATTTTGCTAACTTGGTATGTCTTGCTTATGATGACCATCCACAGCCCAACTTAAGAAAGGTATGACATCATACTTCTATATCAGGTGTTTATTTCCAAGTGGCAAACATACAAGAGTGCCAAACTTAAGAAAGATACGACTTTATAGTTCAATATTTACGTGACAGATTCCCTTAAAAGGCACCCAAAATAGCCCGGTGACGAACCTACTAACTGCTCAACTAAACAAGTTGCATTGCATAACAAAAATAAATAAATTAAATTTATTTAAATTTTAAATTTATAAATTATTAATAAAAATCTATTTCTTAAACTTATTTAATTAATTGACAATAAAAATATATTTATCCAATCAAAAACCATTTTATTCCTATAATACTGAAATAAATATTAATAAATTATAATCTTAAATGGTCATATTTTTTTGCTTTTCATTCAACTATATATAAAGACATTAAAATGATTCGAAGATCATTTAACAGAAATAAAATATATTTTTAAGAGTTTAGTGACACTTATACTGCTATAATTTCGCTTAATTTATATATTTTAACGCTTTGATAAGCAATTTTCTCACTCAATTTGAGCTCTTCTTATCTAAAAACATATAAATCACAAATCAGAGGTGTAACCGGGAGACTTTATTATTAATTGACAAAGAATACAATTTAAAAACAAATCAAAAAATATAGTTTATTTATTTTATTATTCTTGTTCAAAACAAATTAAAAATTTAAGTTTCACAATTTTTATTAAATTAATGAAATCTATTTATTAATTTTAAAATTACTAAATTAAAAAATTCTAATACAATATTAATGTATGAGTTGACCAAAATTATTAATCTATTAATTATTGATAAACTAATTTTTTCAAAAGCTATAACAAAATTTATTGATTTTCCATAACATTAGATCTTCTGAGTCTTATTTGAGTCCATTAAGAAAAGTTAATTTCCCACAAAATAAAAATTCATTCAAGAAAATGTTTTTATGTTATATTCATTCAATAAATCTAACACGCGTATTTTTTAGAATTTTAATAGAAATGAGCACAGCAAAAAATATTTTCTTTGATATTTTTAAATATATATTTCCCTTAAAAATGCATGGAAATTTTTAACTTTCTAAAATGTTATATTAAAACCGTTAAAAATTAAATTACAAGCAATTTAAAATATTTAATTAAATGTAAAAGGTGAAAAAATGAAAATAAAATAAAATATTACTTCAATATATAATTTTGAAATTTGATTCAATATTACTGAAATAATAGAAAATTATAAAAAAATTTAAAATTTTCGATTAATCAAAATCCACGAAATAATTTAACATAAAAATTATTTAACATTCTTATTTATTTATTTTATTTTCATTTCAATCTGATATAAAATTAAAAGTAATAATTAAAATGAATAAATAAATGAAGAAAAGTCATTTCTTAAACATTTATTTTAATTATTTTCTTTGACCAGAAAATTTATAGCCAGAATATAAATATTAATTGGGAATTTTTTATATTAAAATAAATTTCCGATAAAACAGAATGACTTACGAAAAAAATGAAAACTAATTTCTTTACCTTATTTAGTTTCAGTATTTTTCATCTAATCAAGTCACTCTATTTAATTGACAATATCTATAAAATACAGCTTTATCTCTGACTAATTTTTCCGTATTATAGAATTCTGAATTGACTAGATGTCTAATCTCCCAATATTATAGTTTCCTGTTTAATGTATGTGGCGACTCGACATGTTGAATATGTGTAGCTGTTGGCGAAAGATAATAAAATTATTTCTACCAAAACTCCAAAATTATTGAGACAAATATAACAAAATAGTTTTTTATGTAAAAAATCAACTGAATTTATACATAATAAATGTTATTTATATCAAAATAATCAATAAATTTAATTACTAACTATTGAATAATAAAAAGCAAAAAAATTCTATAGAATAAAAGTTGATTAAAAATAAATTTGAACTTTACAAAATATCAATAAAAAATAAACTACAAATTTATAAAAAAATATTCATCAATTATATATATATATATTATTTGGTTAATTTTGTGATAATATTTAAGTACTTTACATTACATGTGACTGACAAATCGAATTTAATTTATATAATAATTCACATAGCAATAGAGTTGAGGTAAGCTTTTGTAAAATATAATGATGATTAAATTGTCTAAATAAACATAAGAAGTAATCTAATATTGTCGACAGGGTTCAGAACGATTGTTTAGATCAAATTTGAGTATAATCTAGCAAGATTTTGCAAATGCTTGAAAAAAATTGAATTTGATAATTAGTAAACGAACAAAAAACCGATCACATACCGTTTATTTTAATTAATATTTATGAAATACATTATTTTTTCACTGAATCCAATCATTATAATTTCAATAATAATTTTTATTTTTGAAAACAAATTTCTAATTTTTAAAGATCTTAATAATAGAAAACCATTACAAAATATTTAAAATAAAATCAAATTTATCAAGTTTAATAACTGGGTTGAAAAAAGTAATTTTATATCTATGAAAAACACAAAACATTATTAATAATGATTATTATAAAACTTTTATAATTCCGATATTATAAAATTAAAAAAAATGTTTTTAAAAAAATTATTGAAAATATATAAAATAGATTAAATATAATTTATTAGTAATAATAATATTAAAAAAACTATCGTAAGTCATTAAAAATCAATAAAATAAATAAATGTAACTTAAAAATAAATGAAAGTCAAAAAGTAAAATAACAAATAAGAATTATAATTAAATAATTATAAATTAATAATAAGATCATTAAACATAATTTCATACATATCAATTTTCACTATTTTCGGAGACTTACACTCAAAAATTACTTACGCTAACTTTTTTAATACATTGATGTAACAGTCTATATTTTCTTTAAGTATTTTAACGACTCGCGATGATTTTTCACAATTCTACCCTCATTACACTTCCGTCCAGTTTGACTAACTTGACAGCAATATAATAAGGACATATTGTTGCACATTTTATTAATGAATCTGTGTATTATAAAATTTTAATTTTATTAACTTACATCATATAATTAACAACCGTAGATTTAATCATATATTGCATTTAAATATGTAACTGTTTTTGAAGGTTATCTTCACAGCAGTAAAACAAACTCATATTAAAAAAATATGATATTGTCCTTGTTTGATTAATGATTTTTAGATTATTATTAACCAAAGGAAAATATATAAATTCATTTTTAAATAAAAGAATAAAATTGTATTAAAATATTTGGTATAGTATCTATTCGCGTTTATATTCATGTTTATGGCTTATTCACTTATAAATTAAAAATTCTTATTTTTATATATCAGATATGTTGTTAGAGGAAAAAAAATTATTTTGATGTTTTTTGACGCTAATGAGAAAGACTTTATCACAAAAAATTATATTACTATTTTCAAATACGTACAAATTGTTATTTGGAAATTTATAAAATAAATTTAAAATATTTATATGTATTAATAATATAATTAATAAACCTACTCAATTTTACAAAAATGTTAGAAACTTGCCATTGATTCACCTTTAGCGCCTTTTATGGCTTCTATCTTTTTGCATAATTTAGAACAAAAGTTCAAAAAATTTTATGGTGAATCACCTTTATTTTATAATGACACTTTCCTTATATTTAAGGATGAAAATGTTTCAGACTTTTAGATTTTGTAAATTGTATTTATCAAAATATTAAAGTTATTTTTAAAATGAAAAAATGATTCACAAAGATGATTTGTAATTTCGCCACACAATGTTTCAATTATTTAAACAATCACCACAATAGTCAATCGAGTAGGAATAGTTCTATTTTGAGATATATTACAAAATGTCAGGGTAATTATAATGATTTTAATCAAGATTTTAAAGTATTTAAAAATATTTTTGACAACAATTATGAGAACATTATCGGGAAAACATTGTTATTTAAGCATCATTAACTATTTGTTTGTTTTGCACTTGTTTTTAAAGTATTTTATTTTTTAAATCTATTTTAAAAACCAACACCTTATTTTTGACTTGAACCCCATTTACCAACCCCCTTCTGACACCCTTAAATGATTGTTATCGTACCATATTAAGTTTTTATGGTCAAATAACCTCATAGTGAAGCGAATACGAAACTGTTTTTATAAATCCGACAATGAATGTCATCAAGGGAGAATATAACTCATCTAATATGCTTTTAATTTTTTTGTTCATTAACTTTCTTTGATTAAATGAAATACTTCTTAATTTTGTGTCTAATTCATATTAAAATTGATAAATGTGATATTTTTTATTGATTTTAAATCTTTAGGTTTCAGTGATAGTCAAGAAAAGAAGAGGCAAAAAAGCTTTTATTGATTAACAAACACAAAAAAGATAAAAAGTTTATCCACGGTCATCATTCATTGGAATCATAAAGGACAATAAACTCTTCCCCAGATCAGTGGTGATAGACTGACACATAAAACGATCTTTATCCTCCTTTCAGGTCTGTAATTTTAAAGCAAAAATTGATCGTTGTTACCTAACTTCTGTTAGAAAAACCCTCAATGTATACAAAATTATTGATAATCAACAAAAAAACCACACGCATATTTTTCTTGTTTACTATATACGGGTGCGCAAATAAATGTCGTTGCAATAAATGAAGTTAATAAGTTAGAAATAATTTCGAACACAAAATCAAAGAGAATATTATTTGTACTATGGAAGTACTTTAAATTGTCTTTCTAATAAAAATAGAAATAGGTAGATTTTATACAATTTTATATTCCCAAAAAATATCACCATTTATTATATATTATAGCGTTTTAAAATTTTTTTATTTTCCATTAAAAGTAGAGAATAAAAAAACTAAATAATAAAGAAAATAGAACAGATAAAACTATTGTAAAAGTTCTCTGACAAAAGTAGAATACTTTTGTTCTATAGATGAAAAGTTTACTTAGAAGAATTCTATTCGTTGTTGTTTACTGTTAAGTAATTGTTGAAGAATGGCCTTAGACAAAAAGTTGAAGCATTAGTGATCAAAAATAAATGACATTTCTTTGTTGGATGTGCTAACAAATTTAAGTACTGCAATTTATCTTTCGACTATTCAAATTGTAAATGTGATTCTTCAGTCCGTAGTACTTCATATTTTTGGTACCAGAACTAGGAACACAGCTATGAAAAATATTTACTGTTTCTAAGAGAGTTCTTCATTTTGTCTCTGTATTAGACGTTTTAATATTTTTTTTATTGTTTTGAGGCGTACATGTCCTTTATCTGATAAAATGATATCAAAAAACTTTACAGATGATGTCATGAAAGAACCTTTTTTCAAAATTGACTTGTAAGTTAAATTCGTATGATATGGAGAAAATTATTTTTAAATATTGAATATGTTTTTCTTCAGCTTATGATTATACAGGTATACTATCGTGTAAACATGCAAAACTCAATTCTGAAAATCCTGTGTCTATATTACGTTGAAGAAAAGATAAATAAAATATAATTTGGAGTTTAGTCAGAAAAAGGAAAATCAACAGAATTTAGCAATTTCAATCATAAAAAAAATCTGCAAAAATCAGGAATTGTTAATAAAATGTGGAATCAAAAACTATCGAAATAACTTTCTTCTTCTCAAATGCTGATGTTATTCATTACTGGTGAGTTTACAGCGTTTTCGTATTCATCTCGCTCTATGTGGTTGATGTAGTAGGACCAGTCACACGTAACTAACGTGATACAGTCTTCTGTCGACCTCCACTTAATGGGAAGGTTCAACCCTGTAACAGTTGCTCACCTCCATTGCGTCATACACGAGTATGGTTGTGGCAGATTCACAAACACATCATTTCTTATTTTAAATTGGTTTGGACGCACCTCTCAACCCCATATGAATTACCCAACACAGTAATAACCTCTGCTTCTGGGCAAAGACTATTGAGACAGGGATAAGGCCATTTGCATTCCGGATTGCGTGATACCATGCAACCATCTCGCTTATCGGTCGGTTGCTTTGGGTTACCATTCATTTAATCGTCTTATAGCATCGCTTTACTATCCCCTTACTGCTGCGGTGGGTCACGCATCTAAAATGTACCTCCATACCCACTTGTTCACACAGCTTCAACACACCGTAGCCCCTGAATGTACTGCAATTATTAAGTATTACCTCTTCTGGTCGACCGGAGTCGTTCCAGATGCTACTCATAATCAAACAAATATCTGCTTCACTATCTGATGTGATTTTCGCAAAACTGTAAATCTCGCCAGGCGCAGTCCCCTATGGTAAAAAACATTCTCGTGCCCACGTGCGTCACATCCGCTGCCAGTTGAGTCCACGTTTTCTTTACGTTGAGGTTGCCTTTTTCCAAATATTTTAGCGAATGCTTAATCGACGCGCACCGCTCACAATTCCGGATGATTGGTTTGATTTTATCTTCTGACAGTTTGCCCGGTCATCAAATCTTTATTGTCAAGAACAGCAAACGCCTCACTCCAAATGATGCCTTTTGTGGAGTTGTTTAAGGCTGTCAACAGCTTTCTTTTGACTCAAGACTGTTACTGACTCTGCCACTGATGGACTTTTGACAAACGTTCACCAGTGATTTGGGACTCCAGTCAGCGCATCCGCTTTATTTTCATTTGACTGGACAAGCGTTACGGTGACGCTCATTTTTTATTTCTCCACGACTTGTCTGAATAGACCGACTCTTCTTCTGATTAAAATTTCAATGAGCGCATAGGATCTAATCAGTTTGCATCCCAGAGATCGCTGATGAGAGCCACTTTCTGATCGTTGCCGAATCAGAGAGAAGTTCCATCTCCCGGATTCCCACCTGACTGCTTCCTTGAGGGATCTGTTCGCTGCGTCCAGTTCAACAAAATTAATATGATTGCTGTCGTCCTTTTGACGTAGCCAACAGTTATTTTCCTCGACTACACCACCTAACTCGATGCATATACCGACCTTAATTGAGCTTGTGTCGCACGACATGCGCCCCCTCTCGATTTGCGGAATTTCCTAGTCGCCCTTGGCAGGGTTCTCTGTTTAAACTCGTTTTGCCAACTGCCTCGTGATTTTTGAAATGTGCGGTTCCACGACTTCTCCCATCCACCGTCACTGGCAAATCTTTTGATGATACTGCACACCGGACGTAAAGAACTTCAGACTGAGTCATGCCCAGCTACTCAACCGGTCTACTTGAAAAGGTTAGAGCGAGTAATCTGGTCTAGTAGTGGTCAAACACTCCCGTCACGCCGGCACAGTAACTCTCCGTTTGCTCACACTTTCACCGCCAGACCCAACACACGACTGTCGTATATAGAGACTGAATCTTTCGCTTCTAATCCAAAACTTTACAACATTGCTAATAGCTGATCCATTTACATTTTGGTAACGTTGACTGCGATGTCGTCGTAATAGCTATCTGTGTTTGCCTATAGTACGAGATCTGACCCCATTACATTTCGAAACTTTTGGTGTGTCGTGACGCTTTCGAGTTAAAACATTTTTACAAGCTCAAGAGCCACTAGTGGTTATTAAGGGTCAACCACAACCCGACGTCATTTTATAAGTGTGTTTATAAATTTGTCTGTAGACGGGTCGGACGCCTCTTCTCACTTGACATCTGGCTAGTAGTGCCAAACTCGAAGGGCCTGCGGCTTCAACTATAGACAGGACGGGCTATGGGCCCCCCGCCTAGTTCAGTATCAATAGGGGATGATTTTACGTATGTTACTGTATTGTCTGTCAGTATGTTGATCATGTTTGTTACGCTGCCAATTTGTTATGTGTATCGTTATATTTGCGGCATTGTGTCCAAATGTATACTGATGTCACTATAATAACGCTGTGTTATGTACTGTAATAAAACTTGCGGCACTGTATTGTGTTAAAACTTATGGCACTGTGTCTGTGGTTGCACTTGAATTGTTGTAAGGATTGACTTGTCTGAAATTACGAGAATATTATTATTACTAAACACCGCTGTCTATTGCGCATTAATTCGTTATTTTATTTCATATCTATCTTCTTCTTTTTTACTAATAATTTGTATCGGGTTGCGACATTAATATCTATCATTTATTTGACAAATGCTTATCATCAGACTCTCTTTATGGATTAATATTTATTGTAACTTTCAGCTGAATATTTGTTTATCATTATTTACATTTATTATCCATTAAATTTTATCTCATTCAATACTTTTTTATTAAATTCACTCACAGAATTTTCGTTAGAAATTATATTAGCCGAAACTACTTCGTAAAATAGCTTACATTATTTATTGAAATACTGTTTATCGATTAATACTTCGTTTCAATGACTAATTTATCTAATCTGGCTATTTACAGCAAAAAATTATACTCTACCGTTTAGTCACACAGTAAATTGTAAAATAATTATCGGCGTTGATTAATTACAAGATAATACACACGCCTATCGCTCTGAATAATTCACGATTGGGTTAATCGTCGACTCATCATTACCGTCATTGATTACTCGCTCTCTAAAATATTGCGCTTCTATCTGAGTAGCTATTTGTACTAACACGTTTTGACTCTCACTATCAGTGTGCTGTATTGGATACATTTCTTTTTATACTCTTGGTGGACGAACGAAAACAACAACGACTCGACTTTCAACTAACTCCTAAAGATGAATTTATTTCTTAATTATTAGAATTATTTACGATCAAAGAACAAGAGAATTCTCATACCAAATTATATTCCGGTTAGCAAATTAATATATAACAGATAAAATAATAATTACAATTATAGTATTTTCACGGTCCGGAGGAAAGTTTAATCGCAATCAACTTCTTAAGATTCTCTGTTTCGCGTCTTCTGGATTAGTCCGTAGTTCTTTAGTTCTCGTCTTTATTTCTCAGTTAAATGCTATCTCTTTTTCGAATTGTTCAAGTTGTTTTCTAACTTTAGTTCGGGTTATCGTCTAATAGTTGTCAATGTTGGTTCTAATTGGTTTCTAATAAAATTGGATCTAATTTTCTGTAGTTCTTCGTTATTTTTATAGTATCAATTTCTACTATGGTGTGCTTGATTTATTCGTGGAGGCCTTCATTGGCGCAATCCATGATTACTTGGTTTTCATTTGACAGGGTCTCTTATACATGCCTGTTGTTAATGAACACTCCAATAATTTTAGAAAGCACGGGCTGGATTATTCACCGATGAATCATGCTGATTCATAATCATCTGGTGATTTTGGGTTTTACTGTTGAGTCATGGTAAGTTTTAATTAATCTTTATAATTAATCTAATTTCTTTCATTTCTTAAAGGGGTCATAACTTCTTGCCTGAAGGTCGTATGAAGACGCGGTTCTTCATCATCGGTGATTCTCGTCGAAATCTATACGGGGAAGGTCTGCAGCTCAATTTCGGCCGCTGGGAAAATTTTGGCGTGACTTTATCTGTTTCGTTTATTTTTGTGGTTGTTTTTAGTCTCAAAGCAATATCTACAACGTTCCACGGCCTTCGAGGGTATCGAGAACAATTTCTATACTCGACTTAATGTGAATCTGTTATAGTGCTTCAAATATATGTATTATGTGTCAATCTTTCTTTCAACTTTCTTCATAATTCATGTATAGGTATTGCGCCAGTAACCCTCTTCATAATTCATGTATAGGTAATGTATAAGCAGATTCACTAGGTTTCGATCGCAACAGATGTTTTATGTATTATTTATAACATTCATTTTGACGATTGAGGTTACTAGTTTGAATTGGATGTAGTGAAACCAGATGAAACTGTGCATAATTACTTTCAGAAAAGTGGCATTTCAAAGTATTAATTATTCAATTAAAATATGGTATAAATATTGTTTGGCGAAATTAATTTTCAAAATGTGATGATCCTGGATTATTCTAGTGTTTCTCTTTGTTGCACTGTCGTGGTAAAGCAAATTCAATATTTAATTGGTTTGCTAGGGTAGTTACCATCTTAAAAATATCAGTTTTAAAATACATCTCATCACCTACCATGTGGAGATTACACACTGTTGAAAGCTTGTGTACATGACCTTGTACTTGAACTGTTAGGAGCTTTGTTGAGTTCAGAAAATTTTCGAATTTAAAATCTAATCAATTTAATAATTCATTAATTACATTTAAAAAGGTAAATTTATAGATTATGTTAAAATAAGATTTTCATAAAATAGCGTAAAAAATTAATTTATATGGTACTAATTTTTAATGTTTAACACAAAATCCATAAACAGATTTATTAATAAAGTAAATTTTAATTCTATATGAAACGTAAAATTTTATGTTTGAAAAATAATAAATAAACTAACAATTATTTTGTAACTTGTATTTAAATATAAAACAAATCAAAAATAATATTAACACATAAATTTTAAATTAAAATATAATTCTTTTAAGACAAAATGAAAATATTACTTTCATTAAAAAAGGATTAAATGAAAACAACTGAAAATATAATTTTCAATTTTTTTAGAAAATATAACTTCATTTTTATTTTTGAAAAGTGTGTTTTTATCGAAATGAAAGGTAATTTAAAAGTTGTTTAATTGAACTAAAAACGTAATTATTATTGAAAATATAATTTTATTTTATTAAAAAGGGGTAATTTAAAAGTTGTTCAATTAAACTAAAATTGTGATTTTATCGAAATGGAAATGTAATTGAGAAAAGGTTAAATTTAAATGTAAAATAAAATAGAAATATAATAAAAGATGCAACAAAATCTTTGTGACAAAATTTTAATAAATTACTTTTATAATTTTAACAAAAAAATCAAGAATAACATTTACGTTTTTAATAAATGAAATAAAAATATCTACATTTATATCAATTTTTTATTTATAATGGTTTATGTAAAAATAAACACATAAGTTCCTCGAAAATATTTGTTTAAAAAACTTTATTTGTGATAGAATTAAATTTTTGTTCAATGAGTTTAAATTTAGAATCCAAACCCAATATGAACAATATATAAATGTTTATTTGAAGTATTTGTGTAATAGGTTCAAGTACTAACGATTATGAAGAAATTATTGTTAAAAAAATAAAAATGTTGATGAATTGCATGAACAAAAGAATTGATAAGTTGTCTGTATGTTATTGTCATTGGATGTCGTTGTCAAAGATTCTAACTGATTAAAAAAATGTAAAAAATTTTCATAAAATATCTTAATACTCTTGTGTTTACTGGTCCAACGAGTTTCACAAAATAAGGGTATGTTTGGAACTAACAATCTTCTTAAAGAACTTCCAAGAAGGAAAATGTTTACAGCTTGAATAGTTGCTATAGTATTTTGAATTTCAGGAATTATATCGTGATCATTGGCTACTAAATTCAACCTGTGAAAAGCGCAATGAAGAAAAGAAGCTTTAGGATTTTTTTCTAATAATTGCCGAGACCCTATTATCTTTTCCAGCGCTAAGCACATTTGGTGCTCTGCATCGATGAGATTACCAACCTTGGTCATTAAAGATGTTCCATCTATCGTAATACTGACTATAACTATAAAAAGGCAAAGACTATAATTTTCCAATTTCTCGTTCAATACTTATATACATTTTTCGGCTGGCACACTTTCAGTAAGACGAATTAAACCAATGTTGAAAAAGACAGCAGTAGAAGAATGGACGCTTATATTTAAGAAGCGTCTACTTTTTATAGACTTCCATTCATCAAAACATATGCTAAATCGTTTTCCTTCAGATTTCATTTTCACCATATCAGTAACTAAATTACTTCGGATAGATGTACTATATTTTGTGTTTACTGAGCGAGGAATATTATCAAATTTTCTCGCAATTTAACCTTTCCTGATATTAACAGATTTACAAGTAGGGGAAAAATGCGGGTTCTCCCCCCCGGGGGGGTAGCCCGTTGCCATGGTTACGTAACCAGTTACCACGCGGGGTTACCATGGCAACGGTCGCGATCACCTTAGCAACGGTCGCGGTTACCATGGCAACGGTCGCGATCACCATAGCAACGGTCACGGTTACCATGGCAACGGTCGCGATCACCATAGCAACGGTCACGGTTACCATGGCAACAGTCGCGATCACCTTAGCCTAGGCAGCAACGCTTCTGATTGGTTCCCGGTTCCCTAGCAACGGTCGCGATTACCTAAAAACACTTCTGATTGGTCAACGGTTCCCTAGCAACGGTCACGATCACCTTAGCAACGGTCGCGATCACCATAGCAACGGTCGCGAT
>MQRK01227954.1:0-11675 GCA_001938485.1 Girardia tigrina
CATTTCTTCGGAGATAAATGTCAAGTTTACTTTTGAATTATATAAGTTTATGTAAAGTGGAAAACTGGAATAGTAATATTTATTCAAGAACAATAAATTGCGACACATGAAAATACCTTGTCTTCATCTTCTGGAAATCTTAATCAAATTGAAACGATTATTAACGATAGAGTTTAAAAATTTTCCTTTTGAGGTCCCGATGATATAACGTTTAATATTGCAATGTTAAACACTACTATAAAGTTTTACGAATACTTTAGGAAACTCGAATTTAAGATGAGGTGCATCAGTTCTGTACATCATCTAAGTGTAGAGCTATCAAAGAATAGAACATTGACGTAAATCTACCTCAAATAAAATACTTGTCTTTTATAAATACAATGAACAAAAGAATTCGAGAAAAAATGGTATTTAGAAATATAAATTATTTATCGAAATAATTTTCAATTTAAACACTTTGAAAATGATAAATATATGACTTTATAGTCTTAGAGATATACTATTAGAAGATACTTTATAATTTAAGACTCACTTGATTAATTTGTTTTAATTTTGGGAAAATGGCTTAATGAAAGTATTTAATTAAATTATTTAAATTAATTTTCCTATTAAACATTCAACGGCTGTCAACCGTAAACAAACCGACAAAAGATTCCCCTTTCTTTTGGGATAGTAATTTATGTTGCCAAATTAATTAACAAATTTGTTTCATAAAATATGTTCGTATGCAAATTTGAAACAAATTTTGCTGAAGAAAAACAAATTTCCTTCGAAATACTTTTTGTCATAATCAAATAAAAATCGACTGTTATCCATCCGTACTTTCTGTACATCACTCAAACAAACGAAAAAATAATATTTTTAACTTGTCCTACGGTTGTCTTTGAAACAAATTTGCATAAAAGCTCCACAGTTTCTTTTCGCTATTCCTTTTTTCCTGTGTATGCATTACTTATCTATATTTAATATAAGATAATCTATTTTATTTTTGGTGGGATTAAGAGAGAGGTTTATGATCTGTTCTGATCTGGAATTTTGTGGATTCGAGGTAATGTTTGTAGTTTTTCACCGCAAGGACGATTGGCAAAAGTCCTCTATCAAAATTAGAATATCTTCTATCAGTTGACGTTAGCTTTCTAGAAAAAAATGAAATAGGAATTAATTTACCTTCCGTAGTTGATTGATTGAGGCTTATACCAACGGGATTTCAAAGTTGTGTAATGCCATAGATTTTATATTTTTTAGTTTGAATTTTGCCTCTTGGAATGCTTGATCGTGCTTTTCTTCCCACTGGAATTTTATATTTCTTTTGTTGCTCTGTACTATCAGCTCGTGGAGAGGGGCGAGCGTTTCAGACAGGTTGCGAATTAGCCAGTGATAGAAAGTTTAAAAAGCCTTTTGTTCGAACAATCGATGAGTAGGTTTCATGTGGAGAGAAAATATGATCCCAGAATTGGTTTTCTGATATCTGCGACTGTAAATGTTCACGAAAAATATTGTTTCAGACATGATATAGAGAAATGTAAAAGTTTTGTTTTAATAATAATTGTTTTAATAATAGTGAAAGACCGGTGTGTTAAAAAAATAAAATTTAAAAGTTAGAATATCTTGTAATAAATGTCTTTTTCGATCTGTTTTGATTTTTTAGTCAATATCAAAAATTCATTGCGGCGCCCGCGTATGCACACCGCTCTGCGATATAATGAGCCGGTTTGATCAAGCCCGGTACCGTTATGTGCAACACGATGGCGCATTGCCAGCCGACATGACCTGGCCCATCGAACAGACCGACGTCGACTGAGTAGACTAATGACAAGGCCCGCTGTTGCAAGCTCCACTCCACAATGGAGAACTGGCGCACATCGACCACAACGCCGACCCGAAACGACTAGTCTGCCAACGCCACCGCCTCACGCACTTTGGCAGTACCAGGCACACACATGCAACTGCCACATTTTCGCTTTCGGGATGACAATCGGAGGGCTTGGTCGATTGAAAATTGTCTAGAACTATCCTGGCGGCCACGAGTATGAATCCATGCTTTGGGAAGCCGTAGTGAGTCGAATCCGATCAAGGGCCAGTTTACATCAAACCGGCCAAAAATTCCCGTACGAGAAACGGGTGTTGGCCTTCACAGCCCGATTCGGAGGCCAGCACCATAGTTACATTTCTATATACTTTTGAGAAATCATTATTCAAACATTTTTTTTCAGAATTAAAATAATAATACTGTATCAACTTAAATAGCACCTGCAAAAGAAGCATATAGCCATTTCTGAATTACTTGTTCCGTTTCTTATAATTTATTATAAATCAAAATTAAATACTTGTTTTTCTAAAATATTTTAAAATAAAGTAAAAAATATAAATATTACTATAATTTTAAGCAGAATGTGTTTTTTAATAAATTAAATTATTCATATTTCAAAAAATTACCAAGTATATTTTTTTTGTAAATAATATTTGAATAATTAATAAAATTTTAAGTATTTTATCTTTCTTTTTATAAATAAATTTATATCTTCCTTTACTTTGCTCATTATATATAAAGGAAAGAAAATTTCTTTTATTGTTTTTGAGTCGACTATGTTTCTTGTTCGATGGGAATAGAAAATTAAAGCAGAAAAATATGATTAAGCAAAGATGCTTCATTCTATTGAATTAATTAACAAAAATTATATTTTTATTTTTTGAAGTTCTTTATTTATATTAACTAAAATATTTTTACCTATTAGAATAATGTAATAAATGTAGAACAATTTAGTTATTTACTGATCATCCTTCCTTTTCATGGAATGATGTAAAAATGAACATAAAGTAGTTTTGAAATACCTCAATCTATTAACGCCTTGTTGTGAGGAATATTTTAAATTGTTTGAATGTGTAAATGTATGGATGCTGTATGTTGATTTGAGTATGTTGAATTTAGAATGGTGATTGTCCACCCACGTGGAATTCAGTATTTTTTGTATTTACGGTAATTGAATATTCGAACATAATTAAAATAATAATAACAAGATGATTATAATTTGATAGATTAAAATTTGTGAAATTAGTAATTAATATCAACTTCAATATTTTTTAAAAAGTAAAGAAAAGTATTTAACTAGATTTAAATAAGCTAATGAAATTTATATTTATTTTCATTTTTTACAATTTGATAAAATATTTTTATTATTTAGACTTGTGATAAAAAATGGCTGAAATTATCGATTTTAATAAATATTTTTTGAAATTAAATATTTTAGAAAGATTTAGAAAAATTGTTCGAATAATCATGATTAAAGGTTTTCGGTGAAAATGGAGTTTTCAAAATCTAACAGTCGATTCTATGCATACGTTGAGTGGAAAAATGGAACGACTGCAGCTGAAACCTATAGAAAGTTGTTCAATGCCTTCCCTGATGATTGCCCAACGGAATACACAATAAAAACTGATTCTCTGATTTTACCTCAGGTAAGCGGCTATCGTTGGACGATCACCCACGAAGTGTACGTCCTTCAGCAACAACAACTGATGATTTGATTGAAAAAGTTAGGAACATAATTGAGCAGGATGAAAGAATGTCTTTAAGACACATAAGTGAAATGCTTGATGTCAACAAAGAATCAATAAGGACAATCATCCATAAAAATTTGAACAGGAAAAAGAATTTGAGCATCTGGGTGCCTTATCAACTGACTGATGATCACAAACGACAACATATTGAATCCTCAAGAATTTTTTTGCAACTTGTGCAACAATATGGGAAGGAATACTTGATGAAACGTGGATATCATTTTCCCCTACATTATGGAGATCCGACTTACGAGTATGGGCAAGTGGAGATGATCCTCGACCACGTGATGTACAAAACAAAAAATTTGGACGAAGAACAATGCTTATTTTGGCATTCACAGCTGATGGTAAGTTTCACATCGAAGTAACAAAATCTGGAGAGGCTATCAATTCTGAAAGATATACAGAATTCATTCAAAATTGTCTTACGAAGTTTAGTAAAGACAGACGACAAGTGAATATGCGAGAAATTCTTTGGCAGCATGATAATGCTGGACCACATTCAATCAAGTTTACCACGGAGTTTTTTCAGAAAAAACATGTTGAATTGATTAAACAAGCTCCATATTCGCCTGATTTAAATCAGTGTGACAAATGGCTATTCAAATTTTTTAAAGGATCACTAAGAACAACATCATTTGCAAGTTAGGAAGAGGTCTTACAAGTGGTCAGTGATATTATGAGGAATCTCTCACGAGAAAAAACTTTCACATGAATTCGATAAACTTTGTACACATGCTGAAAATGTTATTTGTTGTAATGGTGAATATACTGTTGTGTAGAAATATATATTTGTTGTTTTATATTTGTTTTATTTAGAAATTAGAAATACAGAGGAGTAACGGAAAAAACTTTTTTTGCCATATTAATAAATGATTTTTTTAATAAACTTAAAACTTTGATATATATTTACATAAATAAAACCAAATGATTTATATTTTTAATTAATCACACATTAAAGGCTTGATTGATTGCCTCGAATTAGTTGATATTTCTGTCCTATAATTATATAACACATGACATATTTAGTTATTTATTTTCTCTTTAGAAAAAAAAAATTTTCTCTTCTCCCCAATTGAACTAAAGTTCTTTCCCAGTTTTTTACTGATATAACTGAAAATCAGTTTAATGTGGTGTATAATAAACTGAAGAATATTGGTATCTCCTCTGCCAAAATGCGTAAGAAAGAACAGGTAGAAAACGAAAACTTCACTCTCCAGTTAAACAATCCGTGATCAGAATGGCAGTCACTGCCGAAAACAGTCCTCTCCGTCGGCTTGCATATTTTAAAGGGATCAGTGTTCAATATTTTAAAGGAAAGTTGTTTGAAATGTTGTTTGAAGAACACTCCTAAGTTCATCAGACCTTCTGATTGGCCATTGAAAAGTCCCGATCTAAATGTTATGAACAATAGTATTTGGGGAATGCTTCTTCAACCCTTTCAAGCAGTACGCAGGGATTTTACCACGTTTGTTGAACTTAAAAGTGCTTTACTACTCGTATGGAAGAACCTCGCATAAAAGTAATTCTCAAGGCAACAGCTTCCTAGATTCCAAATCTTCAAAAGTGTTGCAAAAATGACGAACGACATTTTGAACACCTCTAAACAGCAAATTTATTTATGTAAACACTATTATTTGCCATTATAATGTATTTAATTAAAAGCAATTTGGTTTTATAAATCCTTTGGTTTTCTAATTGGCACC
The DNA here is from genome assembly GCA_001938485.1 of Girardia tigrina. Lineage (NCBI taxonomy): Eukaryota > Metazoa > Platyhelminthes > Tricladida > Dugesiidae > Girardia > Girardia tigrina. The sequence goes on from MQRK01227954.1 coordinate 5,265, forward strand.
CTGGAGAATGAAATTATTTTGAAAGAAATTAAAGTTAAGTTAAAAATTGTTAAAAAATCATTTTGAAGAAATTAAAGATTAATATTTTTTAACAAATTAATTTGAAAATAAAAAGTTAATTATGAATTAAATTTCAAATTCGTTAAATATATTTTAATAAAAGTAGTAAATTTTAGAAATAAATTTTAATAATGAAAGTTTTATAAATTTATATAAAAGTATAAATCTGATGTTAAAGAAAATTTAATAAATGTATTTTATGTGAAATTATGTATTCTAATCTTAAATCAAACATCGTCGAAGATAATGTCAATGCAACTAACCACCATTATATAAAACACTTGTTTTGATTTTATTATTATTAAATTTTTAAATTAAAGTTAATATACATTAAATTATAACTCAAAGTTTAGTAAAGAATTTAAATAAGAAAACACAGTTTTGTGGTTAAGATAAAGTGAATCTCTTTTCGATTTTTTATAATTTTCACTGTCGACCACCCTAACGATACAGAGATCATTCAATCTACCGACCAAATATTCTTACTGTGGTAAACCTCATCGAAATCTCCGGTTTTATGAAACAATTTGATCAATATGAAATCGATGTTGTTTAGAATACTTGTCAACTCTCCCCGTAATATGCCGAACATTCCGTCTAAATCGAAATGCTGGAAATTATTGATGCAGAAGTTGAAGATCTCTTCAAAATTAGAAATAAGATCGTTTAGTAGAAGATTAAATTGGATATTTACGTCACGCTTGAATTAAAGAAACGAGAACCAACAACACAGAAACATAATTTAAAATGCATTATTAGTTTTCAGATCAAAATTTAGATCAATCTAATTATTAGTCAAAATTTCTAAATTCTTTTAAATTAAATTAATTAAAGACGAAAAACTTGATTAAGATAAAAAAGTTAATTAAATCACTATTTTAAATTGCTCAACTCCAATCAATAACAGATTTTTTCAAACAGTTTAATACAACTCGATTACAGGAACGCACACACTGACAAAGCAGAAAAACAAAAATTCGCAAATTATTAATGACAAAATTTAATGCATTTAAACAATCCAAAAACATTTTTTTATACAAATAAATTTTAGAATAATAATTTTTCTAATTTTAATTATTTAATTCGCAACAGTGTTTTATAATTAAACATTACTGACCAACATTAAGAACATTTTAAGTTCTAAACCAACAAATTTCCAAAGTATTCAAAGAGAAAAGATCATGTTTCTCAAACTTTAAGCGACTTAATAAATCAAATATTATATTCCGTTAAATTAATAACAGTTTTCTATTAAAATAGGTGGAATGGAATCTGATTGTGGCAAACAGGAAGCCCATATCGAGTAATTCAAATCACATACTCTCTACTGAACCCAGACTGGCTCTATATTCTCATAAATTTCATAATTAAATACAAAATAAATCACTAAGTACTGCCATAAAATAAATAATAAAATTCAAAGTACGGAAATCTCTAAATAAGAAGCGTGGCCCAAATTCAAACAGCAACGTTAATATTGATGGACAGGAATTTAACGTAAATTCATTTTATAAAGAAAAAATAGAAACGTTTAATTGTAAATATATATATATATATATATATATATATATATATATATATAGTTTATGTTGGTGGCTGCAAACTGCGTCGAAGCTAAAGTGTTCTTCTGAAAAAGAAAAAGATTATTATCGTTATCTGTCCGAATTCATCATCAACCGCTGCAAAAGATACAAATTTCGATGTTCAAATGCAAAATGGACCCCATTAATGTTAACATGTTATGAGATCGATGATCGTGGCAATCATTCTGATCAAGGTAACAACGCAATCCAACTGTTCACGTACAATGACGGCATTCAGATCCAAAAAACAAAACTGTGGGATGGAAATAAGGATCGTCCTAATGATGAAAATCATAAAAATTGCAACAAGAATAAATGTACGTTAGACGAATTTATTTTCTTATAATAGAGTGCAATGTCTTAATTCTCCATGGATGCTATGGAAGTGTAAAAAAATGATATTAGTTCTGAACCATTCCCATGGTATAATGGTAGAGTCTCAACACTCTATTAATGTGTATAAACGTGTTTCCTTTTTTCAAATTTATATATATATATATATATATATATATATATATATATAGGTGTGTGTGTGTGTTATAAGTTAATTCTTATCAATAGTTAAATAAAAACTCAAAATTATTATCGAAAGAGTTATTTAAACTGTGTTTTCATAAATTTTCATACTGTATTAAAAATTATGAAACTTAGTTAATATATTATATTTTTTGAACTTTTTTTATTTATTTATTTTTTATTTTATTTATATTTTATAAATATTTTGGGGGAGATTCATAGATAAAAGACAATCTTTTAGCTTTCTTTTAAATACAGATTTTGTGTTCATTTACATGTGTTCAATGGAATGCAACAGAGGCGTGAACGATGGTTTCATCAAATATATTGACCAAACTTTATATTTTAAAATGAATGTGTTTCATTTTTCATTGTACATCAAATATTAATTTTAAAACATTAATAAATTTATTAAATTGTCCTATTATAAAAACTAATTCTCTGAGAAGTATTTGAAAATAATAACTAGATAATATTTTGGAAGTAGATACTTTTTTATAAAATGCGAGGTCTATTAATTAGCGTTTCCATGTTCTTAGGAAGACAAAGATGTCTTAAATGTGTTAATATTTTACAGCAACTTGTTCATATTTGTTATCTCACAACAAAATAGTTTCTATCCCAACAGATAATTAATGAACCTGCTGTTAGCGCAGCCAGCTTGTTTACTTATGAATACCAACCAAACTAATTTATTTACATAAATATTACTTAATTAAATCTGAACAGACTTTTGTACACAAACATCAGAGAGTCTTTTTTCATTAACTCAGCTCACCTGAGTTTGTCATCAATGAAAATGTTACAGGCAGAAATCACCTTTCCGGGATGTACAGCAAAAGCTTATATAAGCTTATAAAAGCTTTATTATTATTTATTAATATTTAACTTATTTAATTTATTAGAATTTATAATAAAAACGTTACCAAAGTCATGTGTTTTTTGATGTCAGTCGAAAAAATTGAAAATGAAAATCCCTTATTTTCGTCTTTTGGAAGGGCCCATAAAATTAAATAAATTATTACCGATAGAGTTGAATTTTTTTCCTTTGGATGTTTCGACGATTAATTAAGGAAACTTAAATTTAACGTAAGGTGCATCAAAGCTTTACATCCTTTGAGTGTATAGTTATCAAAGAATAGAACAGTGACATAAATATACTATTGTTCCGCCAGTTCCCCGAGTTATTCTGAGAAGGCGACGGAGGTATCAGGTGCACAGGGTTGGAATTCGTCTTCAGTTTGCTGGGCCTATTGTTTATATACTCTTCTTTTTCCAAAGAAGCAAGTAAAAAGGTTTAATCTTACATACTGCCACGGCATTAGTCCTACAATTCTACTGTCCGATCCGAAATTAAACGTTAAGACTGATCAGTCAATATGAATCAATTTATTTTTTTTCAAGTACGTTTGAATGAGACATTTTATTGAAACAGCAAAACAAAGATGAAGGTTATTCAATACATTTACGAAATTTCAAAAAGAGGAAAAATCACTGTTTCCAAACCATGCGAACAATTTAGACTATAAAAGAATAATACAAAAAACGGAATAATCGTTAAGATATTTTTTCTTTTAACTTTACTTTCTAATATGTATTCAAAAGTGAATAAAATTATCATAGATTGACATTCATAAAATAACACAAATCTAATAAAAATGTCCAAGATTGTCATTCATATAAAGGAAAATGATTTTGTTCTTTATTAATCCCCGAGATGAGATAGAAAGGAATGGAGATGTGGACTCCAAATTTTTAACAACAAATAACGAAACATAATATAAATAATAATAACTATTTGAATTCCGAACAACTATAAATGAAACACATGTCCTGTATAAATACAATGACCAAAAGTATTCGAGAAAAAAAAGAAAGATATTCACCAAAATCTCCTTAAAGATGGTTGACTTAAGGTATGTAAATATACCTACATACGCAAGTATTGGCACTCATTTAAAAGTACATATAAGAAAATGGAAATTTAGATTTTAAATTCAGGGTTATGCATTTTTATAGACCCATGAATGCATTCACATAGACTCAATACCCATTTACCAAAAAAGTAAAATTATTTTTGGTTAAAATAAATTATTTTTTATAATAATAATTCTATTGAAGAATTGATGTGCATGAAAAGTTTAAAAATATTAAACCGTAAAAATAAATAGAAAAAGAAGATAATGATCAACAAAAACCACATTTTTTAGATTAATGCAAATTGAAGCCAAGAAATAAGCTTAACAAATTTCAAGTCGTTTTTTCTATCATCTAGCGGTGTTAGGCGAGTATAAAAACTCACTGGAAGCCAGTGTTGGGCTTACTGCAATATTCATTTGGATAACTCACCTACCCAAAAAGGAACCGTAGAAGATTTTTCATTGTTGAATATTCGGTGTTCTCAATCAACTGTTTCTCGCAATTTGAAGAACATAGGGCTCGTTAAAGAAAATTATTCTATATCATGTTAATTTTCCTCATACTCGATATGTAAAAAATTGTTACCTTGCTAATTAATATAATCTCTTATTCCTTCCTCCTTACTCACCGCTGCTAAACCCCATAGAGGAATTTTACTCTTGTGTGAAGTCTCATAGCAATAGTTGGGTACCAAAAAATACCTTTGAATCGAAACTGCAATTTATTGGAACGATGAGCATGTTTCTGTGGATGCATTTAGTAATATGAGACAGTGATTAACTAAAGCTGAAGTCCTGAATAATTTTATTTTATTTTATTAAATTTATTTTATTATTCTTTATCTATTTAATTAAAATCTTTTTTTAATATTGGGTTCGAATTTAGAATTGAAGTTCATGAAACAAAATTCAATTTTTATCACTTTACCGATTTTTCAAACAAATATGTTTGAGGACCATTAGCACTGTCCTTTCTTTACATAAACCATCATAAATAAAAATAAATATAAATTTCTATATTGCTATTTTGTTAATTACTAATTTTAATTTATAATTATAAAGGTCTTTTATTTAAAATTTTGTCGAAGATTTAATTTCATATTTTATTAAATTTCCATTTTCTTTTACATGTTTATTTTAACACAATTACCTTTTTAATTTACATTGTAACGCATTAAGAATAATTCATTAAGAATACATTTTCAAAATTAAAAAATTACATTTTCAAAAAATAAAATTTACATTTTCATTTATTTCAATTTTAAAATTTTTGTTTTTTTAATGAAAGTTATATTTTCATTTTGTCTCAAAACAATTATATTTTACGGTCTATTGACGAGACCTATCCAAAAATATATAGTTTATGGTGTCTTGGACGCACCCGTTGCCCGTAATTTGCTGTGATAAACACATACATACATATACTGACATAACAATACCGCATTTTTTCATATGAGAAAATGCGCTAAAATCGATTAATTGTGATTCCAAAAATAACTAACTGTTGGGGTTCCTTTTGGTGAACTTTAAATTTTTGATATTTTAAAAAATCATATATTTTAGATAAAGTAAAATAATGTCGATTAATTAAAATGGAATAATTCTTTAAAATAAAAAATTTAAGCTATAGATAATATTTTTACTAATTAAAATAAATAAGATTTTTTTTAAAAAAATATATTTTATAGTAACATTTCTACTAATTAAATCGAAATAATTTTTGTAAAAATTATAGTTCACAGATAGTATATTACTAATTAAAATGAAATAAGTTTTTAAAAAGTTTTTAGAGTAATGATAATATTTTAATTAAATTGGGACAAATCTTTATAAGAATGAAGTTTTAAAAATTCACAATTAAAATATCATCTTCGAAGTTAAAGAACATTGTGAAGAAGATTTTGATATATTTTGTAACACTATTTAAAATAAAATCATAATACTTTTTTAATGTATAAAATCAATATTAAGTAAAATAAATTTTAAAAAGAATGTAATTTTTATTAAAAACAAATAAAAGGTTTTTATTAAAAAATAATTTATCATCGAATGATTAAAAAATCAAAAAAAACATTTAACTCTTAGTAGCCTGATTTAGGAAAGTGATATGTCATAGATAAAATAAAACAATAATGATGTGAGGAATATTTTAAATTTGGTATGTTGAAATTGGTTTGTTGAATTTTGTATGTTGAGCTTAGTATTTGGAAATGTGTTTCTCCCACCCAGATGGAAAATTGATATTTTAGATGTTCACAATAAATAATTATTCGAGTATAATTTATATAATTTATATTTTAAAGTACAACATAAGATATTTAAAAACATTAAAA
>MQRK01227956.1:5901-28029 GCA_001938485.1 Girardia tigrina
TTGTTATATAACATGAGTAATATATATATACTAAATTACAGAGATATATCTTAAATAATAGAAAAGATAGGGCTTTATTTAAAAAAGTGATAATTATATGACTCAGACTGTATTAATAATTAATAATTGATTGATTAAATGTTATTACAGAAATTTAGATTAATAATTCATGTAATACTTTGTAGATTTTTTTTTAATAATAATAAATAATTTGAGGACGCCTTTTGTCTTATAATACAAAAAACTTATCAGTATTATAATCCAGTATTTTTATGTATAATTAATCTAGTCAAAAGAAAACAAAAGAAAGGTTCCTTAAGAAAAATTGTTTAAATAATTGTTATTGTTATAGAAATAAAATTTTGGTGTTGATGAATTCTATTATTGATCAAAAACCCAACAATATATTTGTCTAAAATGCTAATTAGTTTGTTTGTATGTTTGTTTGTCAGTCACACTATGATATAAATGCAAAATGGTGGAAGAACCGAATTGAATCCACGCAAAGACATAGTCAATCTAAATAGTCCGCATCAAACAGTTCTGTCGGTGCAGTGCTTTCACTGAAAAACGACGGGAAGCCGACAAAATTGACCAACTGTTGAATCAACACCGAATTTGAAATAATAAATTATAATTATGATTTTAAAATTAAAAGAGAAACTTTCAAAGAAGAAAATTCAGCTCTTCCATCATGTATTACGGGTATTTTTCAAATAAATTAATAGTATAAAATAAAATCAATAAAACAAATGATTATAAAAAATACTTTACTACTGTTAGGGTTTTTTGGTGAAATTATTTGTTTTAATATTTAAAACGTAAATTCATATTTATAAGTAAAATATATACAAATAATTTATTTGCAATAGTTTTAGAAGAGTAATGCAAAATGGAAATTCTAAGTGAAAAGTTTTTTACAGTTATTGTTTAAAATCAAAAGAAAAAAATAAATAGTTTACGAAATTAATTTTTGCATTAAAATTAATATTGAAAATGATTTTTTAATATCTAAAATCAAATTGCGGATTAACAAAAATTGTAAATAAATTTTAATTTATTATAACCAACTTTCAAAATAAAATCAATGTTAAATCATTAATTATTATATTGATATTTATATTTTAGAATTTAAAAAAAATCTGGTGTAGGCAAATTGAAAATAGTGTTCCTTATAAATTTGTTTATAAAATGTAATGTGGCAGAAATAGAGTTTGCGAATTAATAGGTCTTGATTTTAATCTCAAACCCAATAACTACGTCGGTAGTTAACAATTCTTTCACAGATCGGATTTCTCGTTCATCTATTAACAGTGACAAATTAATTACTCAACCAAACCTAAAATAAGCTAAATTGACTCCACACTAACATTATCCTTAATTTTTAGATTCGTACAATCATACCTCTACTGATTTAATCTCTTGAAGAATCATAAATACAAATTTTCATTCCAATCTCGACTAATTTGAACATTCACATCCTATTGTTTTAAAAATTCTTATATTTTTATGCAAACTATCTCCCATCCATCATTAAAAGTGATTCAGTAACAAATATTCTTTTTTTACTTTTTGTTAGATATCATTTCGTTACATACTAGTATATTGTTAGAAAAAGGTTTTAGTTCACAATCTTTAATGCTATCTAGTTGACAATTTGAGTTAAGTCACCGAAATTTCCGCTAAATAATCACTATAAATAAGAAAATTATTACACCAATATTATTGAAACCTAAGCATGATATAACGATCTAATTTGTTGAATTGATTTTTTAAGCCAAAAAATAGAATTAAAGATTGTGAACTAAAGTTTGACAGAAAACGTGAATGTAGTAAGAGACAATGGGATGCAAAACAGATACCGGATCTACAGAGTCAGTGACAGAGAACAGTAGATACGGAAAAACCGAGCAGGAGTTGGTAGAAAAAAGACTACTGAATACACTAAACGCATAAAAGTGGTTAAATGTAGAACTTGTGAGAAAGTAGGTCACACAAGTGAAACGTGTAGACAAAGAAAACCAATCAGGTGTTTCGGGTGTGAAAAAGGACACATGATAAGAAACTTTTTGGAAAGGAGAGGAATTGAATGTTATGGTTGCGTACAACAGGGACATTTAAGAAGAAACTGTCCAAAATCGAATGCAAAAGATCTCAAAATAGAGGTCACAGAAATAAATGGGAGAATAAAACAGCAATATACAGATGAAAAGAACTATCAAGGATTGGGTTACAAGGAACAAAGGTATAGGGATAGAGAAGACATGAGACTAGGAGATAATTGAAGATTCGTGGCTAACAATGAAGAAGAATATGAAGAATATGTGAAAGAATGTGAACACCCAAAAGGCAACGCCTCGACAGAAGTGGAGCCAGACAGGGAAAAATTAAAAGATACCAGTGACTCCCAAAGTATTGGTATTTATAGTAGAAGTAATATATCAAGTATTATAGACGTACTGATATACAATGGAAGGAATTTTGAAATAAGGGATGCAAGAGTAAATGATAAATTACTGAGATTTATAAAGAAAGAAACCTTTCAGGACAAACTCGGAGGAACAATTGAAGAAGAATTTTGTCAATAGATGAATGGAAGGCAGAAAATATATCGTATGATAGAATGTAGAGTCATCCGAGTGTCAATTTGATGATATAAGGTAAGGTTGAGGATTGTTTATTAGACACAGGTGCAAGCGTAAATGTAATCCATAGAAAGAGTGTTGAGAAACTAACGAACGTAAAATTAGAAAAGGCAGATATTAAATTAAATTGTGCGAACAGTAGTCAACTAGATTGTATGGGTAAAATTTCAGTGGACGTAGAAATTAAAGAAATACGGAGAAATATAACTTTCATTGTAGGAAACGATGTAAAACCAAACATAATATGAGATATAGAAATGCAGATTGCATTCCGAATCGAGTTACATTGGAAAAAGAAAGAAAATCGTGTTAATGAACAATTTTATCATGTATATAACTTAGAAGTTAAATTTGGACGTAAGTTTACAAACGAGGAAAGCTTCAAACGTGCCACGGAAATTATGAAAATTGCAGATAAACCAAAGATTATATATATTGTTTAAAAACATCAAGAAATTTTTATGGCTGATAAATAGGATATCGGATGTACGACGATGATTAAACATAGAATAGACACGACAAGACCACTAAACAACCTTAGACCCCATAGGCAACCAGTTAATCTGGAAGAAAAGATTGATGAGACTATTAATAATTTGTGGAAAACAACATTATTAAGAAATTTAATTCACCATGGAATACACCGATGATTTGTGTATGGAAGAAAAAAACAATGATGTTAGAATTTGCTTGGATTTTAGACAGCTAAATCTGGTCACGGAGAGACAGGCATTTCCTATTCCAAATATGATAGAAAAGATAGACAAATGGTATATAACCAAATGTTTCACATCAAGTGATCTAGGCAATGCATACTACTAAGTCGAACTAGAGGAAAATTCAAAGCTAAAAACGGCATTTTCAATATAGTCAAGGTCAATTTTGTTTCAATAGAATGCCGTTTGGCATATCAGAGGCACCCGGAAAGTTTCAGGAAATCATGACAAAGATGCTCGGAGGTATAGAACAGACAGTGTCATATATAGATGACATTCTTATATTTTCGAAATCGTTAGAACAACATTAAGAAATTTTAGATAAAGTATTAAACCAAATCGAGAAAGCAGATTTAAGAATTAATACAGAAAAGTGCCATATCTTAAATATGGAAGTTAAATTTTTGGGACATGTAATTAATGACAAAGGTTTTCAAACGGACCCATCTAAATTAGAAGCCATAAAGTCATTTAAAAAGCCTAAATGTGTAGAGAATCTAAAAAATTTCCTGGAAATTTGAAACTATTACAGAAGATTTATTAAGGACTATGTAACAAAGGCCAATACATGGAAACAATGGTGTGGATTGAACAAGAATAAGTTGTTATGGACAGAGACATGTGATGTTGCATTTGCAGAGATGAAAGAGGCTTTAACAACACCACCGATTCTAAGATTCCAAAACTTCCAGAAAGAAATTATCCTGAACGCTGATGCCAATTTCGACACGATTGGAGCAGTGTTATCCCAAAGAGACAACACTTCATGAATAATCATGAAAAAGAATACTGTATTACTCGAGAAGAGCTGTTGGCAATGTATTACTTCTGTCAAAATTTTAATCATTATTTATACGAGAAGCGATTCACTTTGAGAACGGATCATAAGACAATTACGTTTATGGTAAAAACAAAAAAAACGATAACGGCCACATCTCAGACGTGGAGAAATTATTTATCAAGCCTGGACATACACATAGAATACAGAAAGGGAACAGATCTTTCCAACGCGGATATGTTGTCTAGAAATATATGTGATACATGAACACAATATTTGATAGCCAATGAAGATGCTAAAATGATGAAGATAAAGACTCGAAGGATCAATATGCTGGGCACATCAGAGATAATCAAATATCAACAGGAAGAAATAGTAGAAATTAAAAGATACCAAAATTCAGGTAAAGACAGAAAATTTACGATTAAAGGCGGCATAATAAGAACAAACATGGGGAAGATATGCATACCGAAGTCAAAAAGAGAAGAAATTATCATACAAATACATACTCTATTGTTGCACGTGGGTGCAGAGAAAGTAACGAAATACATCTCAGAAAATTATGACATGATCAATCAGAAGGAAATAATAAAAGAAATAATTGGATAGTGTGAAGCATTCCAAAAATGTAATTTTATTAAAAAATTTTATTATTAAAAATTTAAATAAAGTAAATAGCTTTTAACTAAGTTTTATATTAAATAAATGTTCTTTCTTTACATAAAATCCTTTTTGAATAAAATTAATATGTAGATAAAATTATTACTAAAATTAAAAAATTTGAACTTTAAAAATAAAATCTAAAAATAATGAAAAATTTGTTCGAATAATTGTTTATTAAAAAACATTAAATAAAAGCTATCAATTTAGAGCGATGTCGAATTACGAAAGCTTTGTTGAGAGTTGTTCAAAAGACAATTCTAATTGTATTGAAAATAAAAGTTCGAAAACTCATGTTGGTTTTCTTAATAATAATAATTAATTAATGTTGTTTGAATAAACGCATTTTAGCAGAAATTAAAAGATACATGTAATTTCACGATAAATACATTTTATTGTCAAATATCTTATTTTCTAATTACAAGCTATAGCGGCGAACGATGTCTATTAATTCGGGCAATATTGTAGGAAGATATGATGGAAAGGACGATTTTTCGGAGTGGCTCGCAAAGTTCGAGTTGGTTGACCGGCTACAGAAGTTGACAGGTTTGGAGTCCATACGGCCACTGTTTTTGACGAAGAGAGCCTTTGTTGTTTATGACGGACTATCAGATGAAGAGAAAAATTATTACGACAAACTGAAACGCGCGATGGAGAAAGTGTTCTGCGTCGACTGGACTACGGAATCGAAGAACTATGCCGCAGGAAGATGACAGAGGAAAAACTAGTGGACGTGTACGTAGCCAATATCAAAAGGTTAGTTCATTTAATTGAGGTCAAAGCGAGTGATGATTGGGTTAAATGCGCTGTGATAAAGGGGTTACCGATTCCATTAAAAAACACATAAAATCTACATGTGCAACTGACGATTTGCAAATGTCGGAGATTATCATCATGGCGCGTTCTAAAGTAAAATCAGAAGTATGTATGATAGGGATGGTGCAGAAATCTCAACCAGATGATAGGTGGGAACATTCACGGATAAAACGGTCTCACAACCCGTCTCAAAAAATGAATACAAGCGGAAGGATGGCAGATGAGAGGAATGACACCGCTCCACTGTTAGTGAGAAGTTTTAAATGCAATGACCCAGGGCAACTGAAAAAATTCTGTAGGCCACTAAAATGAGTCTGTTTTTTGTATGGAGACGAGAGACACACGGCCAGCCAAAAAAACGGATAACTGAGAACCAGATATTCCCAGCTGGTTTTCCGTCTTATATGGCGCAGTTACCATGGTTTGATGTTGAGGTGGATGGTGCGGTTGTGAGAATGCAATTTGGACTCATGTTGTAGTCGATCAATAGTGGTGCGTGAGGTCGCCAGATCGTGTAAATCTGAGAGAACGCGAACAGAGATTATGTTGATGAATGATGATTCAATATAATGCACACAAATGTGCGTGATAAATATAGATGTTCCGATTACCCTGAGTTGTCTAGTTGCCGAAAAGTGGTCAGGGTGCTATATGATTATAGGTATTGATGGAAACTCCGATATATACTCTACACCTCTCCGTTATAAGGCTTGCTCACACTTAGGGAACAGACGTGCCTCCTCTGCGCACATCAATGTGTTGTGTGTGCTTCAGAGCGCCTTCGGGTTCGAACCAGCAACGGGTATTGCCCGGCTGGTGGTTTCAGCTTCTGAGAGGTTGATATTATTGTTCATGATCATTTGGAAGATTTTAACGTTAGTTACATCGAACGAAGAGAGCATCAAAGAATAAAGCAACGATCGAACCACGTGCCCCTATGCATTCTGTGGTCGACCGGCGCCATCTCCAAAAGGTTCTTCTCCTTAGTCAAAGAATCAATTATGACTCATAATTTATATTTATTTCGTAAATACATTTGACTATATTTAGTTGGATGATATGTAACGATACTTTATTACGCTTGCTTGTGTTTATATTTGATTAGTTTCGATAGCTCTTTAGATTTAACCGTACTCGTTTATCTTTACGAATTAGTAAACCGAGAGATCGGAAGAACAAATAATCCAATCTAACTTATCTGTCGATTTTCTAACTCCTTCAACGACTTAGCTTTACACAATTTATATTTATCTAGATTTAATTTACTCTCCAGTCTGATGCCAAAATTGTAGTTTAAAGAGTCCTATACTCGATCTCCATCTGAAGGTCTCGTCATTATTACTTGACTAACACCGAATTCAAAAGTGCCTCTCGTCTCAACATTAGGACTCAATTAACGCAACAGTGAGACTTTAATAAAGGTTAGCTATGTAATCTCATTGAGAGGAACGACAGGTGTACTAGAATCGGGTTAAGATTATATATCCCCTTATTGGACACCTAATTCTATTCTTCTAACGAAAATATTTAGTGCTTTAAACCATGTGAAATGACGACAGGTTATTGTTTAAACAATGAACAAGAAATATTTTAAATAAGGAACCATTAGTCTATTATAAATCTTTATTCAAAGGTTTCACTAACAAAATAATAATAATAAAATAATCATTCAAAAAATGAAATAAAATTTGCAAAATTTTTCCATACTATATTTATTTATAAAATTACCATTATATAATTATCTATTCTAAAATTACAGAAATGATTCGAAATATTTTAGAAACATTACTTTTAAAATTATGTTATATTCCACTTATTAAGAATAAAGTTTGATTACACAATTACTTATTACAAAAAACACAAAGTTCGAATTCTATACAAGAACAACATTTTTTTATTAAACTCTAACTATATATTTGTTCATATTAAAACCAGATGGAAAGAAATTATTTTACAAAAAAAAAGAAAATATTTTTCTGTCAATCTAACTTTATTTCGAAGTCTCGGAACAAAAAAACAGTCATTAAAATTATTCTCAAGAAATAATTTTTAATTGCATTGTCAGATTTGATCGAATATTTTATCTTTCCAATTGTCCTAGTTTGAAATAAATATGAAATTATCTCAGATCACTTCTGACATTTTGTTACTAGAAAAATTCATTATAACGATTCTATTACATGAATGACAAACGTTTTATTTACAACAAATGTTGGGGTTAATTAAAAAAAATTCGATAAAATTTACTGGAGGAATTTATTATAAGATTACTCGACAGTGCAACAAGAAACGGAATAATTGAAATTCACATATCAATACGTATTTAAACTCATAAAGTAACTAAGCAAAATATTAGAGTAAGATGAAAGAAATAAATAAGTCAGACAAAAGGTTTCATTAAACAAATGGTTATAACTGACCAACTTCATTAACATTCGTAAAGTCGCAGTAATCAGGGTTTTCTTTGATTCAGCGGTTACTTCCGCCATTAACCATCATGATTATGGCACCATTATGGCAATTCAATCGACGAAAATTCAGTAAAATATTTGCAAGTAATAAATAATAATAATCCCACCAGAAAATGTGAGAAATTTAACAAATAAATCATAAATTGTATAATGTCTGCTGTGATCAAATTCGTGCTGGCAAGTTTAAAAGTTTTTTTTTCTTTTTAAAAGTGTAGTTAAGGTTTTAGTTATAGATTATCTAAGGTACGCTGCAAAACAGATGCGTTATTTCGGCTTTAGGTCAATTAGCCCATAATAAATTGGTCTTTACAGATTGATCTAAACAAATTGGCATAAAAACAAATGCGTTTAAACAAGTACATTAACCTAACAAGAATTTTTTTCTAAAATTAAAGTCGATTAAAATAAATCCGTTTTAAAATATATTTTTTTAACAAGCAAAATACTCAAAAATGGAATTATACTTAATAACTAGTGAAAAAGGAAAAAATGAAACTGCTGCTTGGTAATAATTTATACTAGAAGAATAATAAAGCTAAAGATCGAACATATTGTAAGTGTGAAAGATATCATTTGAAGTGCTGTGCTTGGCCAATAACGGAAGGTGATAGGTTAATCAGAGTTTCTGGAGAACAATAATCATGCTGCAGATGCAGCATATATAGAAGCTGACCAAATTATGGATCACACCAAAGCAGTCTCTTAAAAAGGGAAGCAGGAACCTCCATATTATTTTTTAGACGAATTTGTTTTTAAACTAAAATGTCTTAGACCAATTTTGTAGACCAATTGGTGGGCTCTCGATATTTCATATTTCTTTCAAAAAGGAAAGGGTGATGATAGAGATTGTTGATACAGTTTTACCTTTCTTAGTATATTTATGATCTTTAGAATACCTCTTAGGCTTGAAACCGAATATCAAGAGATCTGATCTTTCTTCCATCATTGACATAATTATGTTGACGAGAATTCGAATCGAACAATATTTGATATACCTGTAATTATTCGCATCAGAATCTCAAAACTTTTCCTTTATCCATTTTGCACATCTCCATTCGGCCGGGGAACTGGCTATGACTTATGTTCCTTCTCATCTGAAAATCATGCCTCAGTTTTTCATTGAGCGTTTTTCCTCCCCTTTTTTATTTATTACGAACCGTATCTGATTCTCACTTGGAGGCACTGCTTTGATGCAGCTTACAGATGGATGTTTAATCATGTCAGTCCACTTAATTAGCAGGCGAGGAAAGGGTACAATACACATCTTGGCACCAAAATCACATACATAAACGGAGTATTGCGCTATGGTAATCGAGCACCACACCTTTATAGATGTATTCATAATCGATTAAATCGTAAAAGATGGATTGTTGAAGTAAATTCCTTAATTTTTAGGGGGCATAACACAATGTAAAATATATAAAATCACATCATACCCATTAAAGCTGATCTGGCCTATATGGTCTTAAACCTATGTAAGTCTGGAACCTGAAAGGTCCTCATCACCTATCACTGTTTGCAGATGATATGTGGATTGAGAGGCAAGTTTTGGTCTTAGATGCAAGGGGTTAAGTGATAAAATAATCATAGAGAGAGGATAATAATATACTAGTGTTTTATGGTTGGTTACCGATAACCTGGGTATCAAAGCCAAATAACTTAGTTCCCAAAACATATTAACATGTTTCCAAACTACCAGAACCCCAACACTAGTAATTTGGTTATTACTTTTTCGGTACCTTTCCATCAAGCTACTGGTTCTCTAATTTTTCACTTCAGCTGGACCATCAAAGTTTTTAGATCTTAAAAAACGAGATCTTTTTGAACAATTTTAGGTAATACAGTTACTGTTTCCAATCAGTACAGGTTTAGTATTAATTCAAATATAAAACCATGAAATCACGAAGATGTTTACATTGAACATCTTTGATCAATCTCGTATTACTCGCATACACAAGTAATCCAGCAGTTTCCTCTTCTTAGTTGTAGTTTTAGTTCAGCTGGTGCTTTTACTCACACAATGTTTGAAGAATAAGTTTTCTGTTTTCTTACCCTTTTCTTCGGTAAATACTGTGTCTCTTAAATGATATAACTCAAAAATGTAAATTAAAAGAAGTGTAATAAAAAAATTAATTATAAACATTTTACATTTTATAAATTTAAATAAGACAATTTATTAAATATAAAGATTTAACAACGGGATTTTCTAAAATTGTTTATTGAGTTAAATTTTTTATTTTATTTCGAAAATGTTAAATGTTTATGTACTTACATTATAAGACTGATTACCAGATGTTTCTTGTACCTCTAAATTACAGAAGAGAAATAAAATATATAAATAAAACTTGAGAAAACGATTAACATTTAAATTGATATAATGTTGTGAAATATTTCACTTATTGACATTAATTTAATTACTGAATACCGATAATAATAAATAATAATTTCATAATTATTAAAATTTCAGAACGCAAAATCAATAAAAAAAATAAAATTTACTTTCAATCTTTCAAAAGCCATAATAATAATAAATTTTTAAAAATGTTTTTTCAACAAATCTTTTACGATTTGTTTTTATATAAAAACTTTTTCAGCGAAAATTTGATTTTCGCGTACAATATTTGAATAAAGCATCACGTATTGTTATTTCTGTTAGTTCAACACGAATTCGATTGAATACAGCGATGACTTGCTACCGCTATAATGTTACCAGTAATAATAACCTTATAATATCAGAAAATGTATACGGAGGAATCCCTCAAAATTTCGTGATTAATGTTGTCACATTATCGGTACGAGTTCGGAATGTTCTATCGAGTTTTAATTATAAAGTAACATGATCTATTATACTTGGCTCAATATCTGTGCTGGGATTTGTGAACTAGATCTAAAAAACGATTGAGTAGCGAATTAGAAATACAGTGTTATTTAAATTACGTGCTCGATCTGCGTTCATTAATTCACAAGCTACACAATTTAAGAATTAAAAGGTTTATCAATAATTATAGGTAACAAAATTCACTATCGAATGGTAAATTTTAGATTTAAAGAAGGTTCTTTTGTTGAGTGATTATTAATATAAATAACAAGTAAAATAAAAAAAAATTTCTGAAGACCATATTTTTATTGTCATTGATTCTGCAATGGAAAACAGCGGAGGAAAAAAATCGACTGATTCCTTCCCTGAATGGAAATCAGTGTTTTCAGCAGATCAGAGACCCATTTGAAATGAGGTTTCCGAATCGAGGAGATTATACCGATTTGTGGAGTTCTAAAGGAATATCAAATTTCAACAACTTACTCGATTTAGAGTCGACCGAGTTGCCCGATTGAGCCAAAAAAGGTGGTAAAATGATCAACCAATTGAGAGAAGCTTTTCGACGAGATTCAATTGTGATATCGTGGTGAAATCTGAACTATTCGGTCCTGGATTAATTTTTTTGTCGAAAGCATTTTTTCTAAAACCAGTTTTAGGGAGCTTTCACAAACGACTTGATTGAGAAATGTTCTTGGTCATTGGTAGCATTGTAAGATTCGAATCTCTTCTGTTTTAAAAGATGAGATTTCTGTTCTGCAGAAATAATTATATTCACATTAGATATGACAGCTCTGTGGAGCATTACGGATTAGGCACTGTTATTTTTAACATTTAAAATAATCAAAGAAAAGCCAACTCAACATATAAAATCTTTAATTAAATAGAGATTGTTAATTATATTTTAATAACATAATTATTTTTATTTTATCATTTTCGTTTTTATTTTGATTTCATTCAAACAAGTTAAAATTGCTGATGATGATGTATGAAACATCGAAACATATACAATGGTTATACTTTTAAAGAAGCTTTATGTAAATTATATTGCAAAAATAATTAATTACTTCTCACGAAACTGGGTATTAAAAATAGATATATTTATTTATTTTAGAACATTGGTAGATGTGAACTATTTTTATAAGTTCTAAATCCGAAATTTCGACATTCACAATAAAAACTTTGTGATGTAATAATTGTATAAAACTAATTTACGAAATTATTTGGTAGATGTTACATTATTTTTTTTCTGCCAAAAATAACAGAGGCAAAAGTTATCTATAATAATATATTTTTCCGAAGATAACAATCATTTTAGAAGGTATGTTATGTTAAGGAAAACAATTTGGAATATTTTTTCCAGTCTATATAATTACATTACATCTTAATGCTTTCTGTATTATATCACTTTCATTATTATTGATCAAACATTTTACATAACCAAAATTGATGTTAATATATTCAAAATGTTGAAGTGAATTAAACAGAAATAAATGAAAGTAAAAAAAAATTTAGTATACCAAAGGATCATCAAAAATTTATTAAATTTCACAACATAAGACCTAAACTTTGTAAAGAGTAGGAGTAAATTACAAAGCTCGCCAAAAGTTAGGGGTCAGTTACATACGTATAAATCACTCAAAACACTCACCTATAAATTTGACAATTCTTTTTAATACCAATTAAATATATTTTTATATACGTAAAACCAATCATAAAATTTCAAATAAAAGTAAAACCCACGTCGTGAATTTTAAAATACGAAATTAATAATTATACGCTCGTTTAGAAATCGCTAAACGTTTAAACGTCCTTAAAAACGAAAATGTTTAAACGCTAAACGTGCCCACCTCTACTTATGGATGTTTTCCAGTCTATGAACGTAGTTTAGAAATTTTTAATTGATTATTATTTGATTGTATTTTAACTCTGACCTTAAAAATGGGAAAAACAGTTTATGGAGTTAATAGAATTCAAAAAGTCCAGCGGAGAAGACTTGAATGACCCACAAGATTTCCCGGCTTTAAGCTGCTTGAATTTTTTCTCTGAGAAGTAATTAAGTTGTGAACTGCACCAAACAATATTCATTGGAATAATTGAAAGAAGGAATAACCAAATATTTTGATTGAGTTACTCTGGAGCGTTGTCACAAAGTGTATTCATCGATGAAAAACAAAGTTTTAAAGTACATCGAGGCAAATTATAGAAAATTTAAGTATTTGTAAAAAGTATCATTTAATATTCGTCATTTTAGTATTTCTCTTAACTTCTGACCCACCATGTATAAAATATTCAAATTTAACTTTAGAAATAAAGATTTATTCTGTTTTTAATCGGTTTAAAAACGTTTAGATTCTGGTCATTATTTTTATTTTACTCCGTAAAAAAGCTTGGCATTATGGCGATATAGCATGGATTAACAAGCCGATCGATATGTGAGTTATTTGGTGTTTGATTCACCTTAATTAAGTTATAAACATTCAGACATCAGAATATCCCCAGTGAAGAATCTTTAGATTATTCGGGTGATGAATTTACGAATAACGATCCTGTAAAATCATTTAAGAGTTTTAATTCAAATGTAAATTTTTTTTAATATCACTATCTTTTGATTCTATTTTCTAACAGATATTATGGCGCCATCTTCCACTGTTTATCAAAATGAGGTTTTTATCTTAACTTTTCAATTTAACATTTTTATTTATTTTATAATTTTAAAAAATTAAAATTTCATACTTTAACTTGAATATTAGTTATCAATTTTCAATATCGATTATTCATATCAAATTCTTTAATTAACCCTACAATGCGCAATTTTTTACAACAATTTTTTTTTACAACACACGCGGCCAGTATTACAAACTGAACTGTCATTTTTGTTGACAAAATATATTGCATCTATGACTTTATGGGCAGTTATCATTCCATAGGCAATGTTTTTGGTTCGCAGTATGTAAACACAAAGAATATCATGCGATTAAAAGATATTGAGGTAAAATATGGTTGATTCAAATATGAATCACGGCGCATTGTAGGGTTAACTTGATGTGTTGAAAATTTAGTATTTTTAGGATTTATGTAACAATTTAATGTTACATCACTTTTTTAGAATAAATCTTCAGTTTCAATTGTAGATGTGAACTTGACATAAATATTTTTATAAATTTTTAAAGAAGAACATTTTACAGAGGAAAGATTAAAAATATTTGTATTAAGAACTGAGCTCATTCAGTAAGTGTTAACAAACCAAAAAAATAAGTAAAAGCATGCATACGAATTTCAAACTTCATGTATAAGTGATAGCCATTTAAGTATAATTTTGCAGTTCTTCTTTTGATAATTATCATCTAACTATTTAAACTGTGAAGTAGGGTTCAAGGGCCACTGAAGTGTTTGATATTAGATTAAAAAATATTGTATTTTTGATCTATAAAATATTTCATTCTGTTGACAATAGTAAATGCTTGATTTTCTCACGATTCACAGTTTTCATTCTATTTTGTAATGCTTCACAGTCAGTCAGAGTTTTCTATTTTTGTTCGTAACTCGGCAGCCACACCGTTATATTTTCAAACCATATTCACAGAGAATCTGATCGACTTTCTCAAAAATGTTTTTGCTTGTCGTAGTGTTATGAATGGTATCGATTCAAGCAGTTTTTCATACATTCTAATTTCACTATCACATGCCCTAATGAAGATTGCAGGTTTTTCTATTCCACTGACGTCAACGGACTCACCAATAGGAATAGAAAAATGTTTATTCTTCAACTGTTGTTTCACACCAACTGGCATATCCTCAACCAGATCAACAACAGTGTCCCAGGTTAGTGAAATGTCACTGAATAAATGCGCTTTCTCAGGACATACAATTTCAGCTGTTTTTACAAGGCATTGCTTTATAAAATTCCCTTCACTGTAACATTTTTCTGAGTTCATAGTTTGCAGTAACGGAAGCGACAGAACCTTATTGAATTTTCGTAAAACATGTTTGTTGCTGTGTCAAATTACCCTTCAACTCCTTTAATTTTAAAATACGCATTATGCATTCATATTTGTCATAGACTTTGTGGTTCGTTTCATAATTTCTTTCCAAGTTGTATTCTTTTGGCGTGGCGATGCAGCTATTGTAAATTAGACAGTGTCTCTTCTCTTCTACTGTTTTACAAAAGTATTTTGATTCCCACTTCTCTTGAAATACTCGTTTTTCATGGATCAATTTTCTTTTTCTCATTGCTAGGGTCTCATTATTAATTTTATATTCTGAGTGTTTCTATTTTATGAATATATTTATATGTTTAAAAACTTTATAACACTTAATAAACTGACCATGTAGTTGGTCATGATTCTATATCATAAAGTGAATATATGAGATAATAGGTCGTTGTGTGTACATCAGAGTTGGAAACATTTGTACAGGCGCTGCCATGTCTCTAAAAATTCACATGCTTGACATGACTGATATATGGTATTCTGAATCCAATGAATTTATATAGAATACACAATTTAACCTGCATTTTGATAATGAACTTAAATTCTTTTGTTTGAGTTGTATTCTAAACGAGGAAACTGTTAAATGTAGAAGCTATCAAAATTGAGAAAATGTGCAGGTAACAACATGTTGCAATGTCATTTTTGGTCACCATAGCAACCAAATAGCTACGACAATAGACTTAAACGACTGCATGTATACAGTAACAAAGGTTCGTCGCAGTCAAAATTGGGAAAATATGCACGTAATTATATGTTGCTATAAGTTTTTCAGTTACCATAGACACCGGTAGTTAAACCAATATGAAAGAGCGGAGATGAATTAGGGAGTCGTACCTCAGGTGGAATGATATATTTTGGGTTCTTAATAAAGAATTGAGCTCAAAATACAAAATATTTATTACTATAACAATTAACGATTTTTCAAACAAATTTTTTTAGAGTTAAATTATTTGATTTTATTCCGTTTTTAAATTTTCGAGTTATTCTTTAACTTAACTTGTATTATGAAACAACTTATTTTTGTAAAATCCAAATTTAAAATTATTATAGAATATATGTTATCGTATAAAACTCTTTTCAATTAAAATCTTAATAACTTTTATTTTTTACATTTCAACTTTCAACATTTTTGCGAAAATATGTTTTAATTATAAAAATTGTACTGAATAAAATTCTGGTTTTAAATATTTTAGATATTTTTAATTTTGAAATATTCTAAATTGTTTAATTCGCTAAATCCTAACAATATACCATCTAAACTGAATTCTAACCCACTGTGTGCTTGTAAAAGTTAGATCTCAAATAATATGATTCTCTGAAACAATATTTGTATTTCAATTAAAAAGACCTATCAGGTTACTGAACTCGTATCATGAAACGAAAAAAATGTACTATTCACATATAAATATACTATTTACAATCAATTGTTAGTCAATTGTTGTCTTTGTATGATAATACATTTCATTCAATAAGACATATTTCAAAACACTGTCTAATGATTTTTTGACATGGATCCAATTTCAGAAAGATATTAGGTGCGAAAGTAAATTACCGCTTGATTTTGTACATTTATAATATACTATATAATACATACTTTGTAGTATACTTTAGTAAAAAAAGTTAATAATAGGTTGTGGAATAAGTTAGTAGTGTTTTTAACGAAGACTTTTATATAAACAAAAAACAATAATTATATCAATAAGTTAATCAATTATATATTCTCCGTTTCTGTTTACAACCTCTTCCCACCTCTCCATTAATTTGTTAATGCCGTTCCGCCAAAAATAGCCTGGTCTGGTGTCAACAAAGTTGTTGAGCCAGTTTTGAAGGACCTCTTTGTTATCGAAAGTAACTCCCTTCATATGATTTGACAGGGAGCGGAAAAGGTGATAATCGAACGGTGCAAAGTTCATAAAATACGACAGATGCTGCAAGACTTCTAATTCAAGATCTTGGAGAGCGGCTTTGACGACTTGTGCAACATGGGGCCTAGCGTGGTCGTGAAGGAGTATGGTTTAACCATGTCTATCAGTTTTTTTAAGTCGAATAATCTAATTTTCATGCTGTAGCTGGGCAATGTAGAGTTCCTTGTTGATCGTGGCATTCTTTTCGAGTAATTAAGTATTTAATTAAGTAACTAAGTATCATTTTAAAATCAAAAACAATCAAGAACTAAATAAAGTTATATTAACTATGATAAAATTTCGTAAATTTAAATTAAAAGAAATGAAATTATTTAATAGTCAGAAATTAAAAAAAAGTCAAATGGATTATTAATACTATATTTATTTTTATTATACCGATTTGAGATTTGTGGAGTAAATAGTTCCTCAAAAGTAATAAAAATAAATAAATTTAATTTCGATTAAATTTGTTTAAATAAAATGTATTAGACATTTTTTGTTGGTAGAGAAATAAACTTTGAAAAACTGATGTCGGCTTTTAATATTGATAGCGTGGCAGATGTTCCAAAAACATCTAACATGGCGGCCTTGGCCACGAGCTCGGACCAGTTGATCTCCAAATTAATTCCGGAGCACTTCAAGCGGGACGATGATGTGGAAATGTTTATTACAAGTTGCAATATATATTTTAAAGCAGCGGGCGTTCCCGAAAGCCTTAAAGAGATCCTGGTAGTGACCCTACCTTCGCGGGAATTAATTGCAGTACATGGAATCGCGAAACCGCCAGAGAAAGGGTTCAAGAACAGATTGCAGGAAGTATTTCAAAAGAAACGATCTCAGATGGAAGTCCTAAGAGAAGCTGCAGAGTTTCGTAGAACTACAGAGAGAACAGCTGAATTCTTTGCTAAAGCAAGGAAAATTGTTGAGACAATTGCCAGCTTCCAATGGACCGTCGATGAAAAAGAAAAATGCCTGTTGTTAAATTGGAACAACGATAGGGAAACGAATAAAGGAATAAAAATGAGGGATATTCAAGAGAAGGAAGAGATAAAAACAATTATCAAAAAGATGGACGAAGTGAAGTTGGAGATGAACCAGGTCAGTGCAGTAAGACCATCTTATGCTAGCGCGGTTCAGCAGGACAATCAGTTAAAAAATCGAATTCCTTCGGAAAATGGTCCTAAAAGAGAACAGAGAAACTGTTAAAATTGCAACGAATTTGGTCATGTAAGATCCCAATGTCAGAAGAAACAGGAAGTGTCATGTTTCAGATGTGGTCAAAAGGGTCACATCAGACGAGAATGTCCAGTAAAATGTCAAAGATGTCAAGGACCGGGTCACAGAGCAGAGGAATGCTATACGAAGTTGAGAGAGAATTCCCTCAAGTATGACAACCATGGAAGACAATGGTTGGAAAAACGTATGAACAAAAGCAATTTCAACGGAACGAAAGAATGACGAGTGGACCGAGAACAGACGAAATAGCAAATCAATATTCAGATGACTACAGACAAGGCATAGCGAGAGGACGCCAGCTGGCTGCGCTAGAAATGGAGAATACAGAACATCAGAGAAAAAACGAAAAGAGCCAACTCGACGAGGAACCGATTTTGGCGATGGAGGAAGTTTTGTAAATCTTAAACCGGATTGTAAAAGTAGTATATATGATTATTGTAGTAAAAGTATTAATAAAAACATTAACTATATAATAGATGATAAAAATATGAATATAAATAATCCATTAATAAATAATAACATTATGAAAGAAATGCTACAGTGTAAAATAAATAAAAACGTAGACATTTATGAAAAGATGAAGACATAAAATAATATTTAATAAATAATACCAATAGGATTATGACCTTAGAAAACAGACAAGAGAAAATCAAGTATGATGGACTACAATGACGACTGAGTATAACAGTAACAATAGAAGGAAAAGAAATCGAATGTTTACTAGAAACCGGAGCGGCTATGAACGTGATAACTGGGGAACTGGCAAGAAATTTTAAGAATTCTACGATAGTGCAAATCAGAGATTGACAGCAGCAAACGGTGCTCAGATGAATGTTGTGGGAGAAGTTGACGTAATTTGTAGGGTAGGACAGACTGATATGAAAATAAGGTTTGTCGTGATAGAACAATTAAGACCGCAGATGATAGGAGGCGTACCGTTACAAAGGAGTTTCGGTATAGGACTTAGCTGGTTAACGGAAATGGAAGAAGGAAAAGAAGAGTTTCAGAGGATATGCATGATGTACGAGTTAGAAGCTAAATTTGGGGAAATAATAACAGATGATCAAAGATTAAGAGTAGCAAAAGAACAGATAGAAATTGGCGGAAGAAAGGAGTTACAAGAGTTAATTACACGATACAGGAAGATATTCATGGCAAATGAATTGGATATCGGAAGAACGTACTTTATCAAACACGAGATAAAAACAAAAGGTAAACCGATAAACATCAAACCAAGGAGACAACCGGAGCATTTACAATCTAAACTAGACGAAGCCATCAAAAACTTGGAAGAAAATGGAATAATCCGACGTTGCAATTCACCTTGGAACACACCACTAGTATGCTTGTGGAGAAAGGATATAGATTCGATAAGATTTCAGACAACTGAATCAGATCTCCGAAAGACAAGCATTTCCAATACCCAATATGGAAGAATTAATGGATAAATTACACGGCACAAGGTACAATTGATTTGGGTAATGCATATTACCAAGTAGAATTGGAAAAGGAGTCACAAGAGAAAACTTCATTCTCTACAAAAAGTGGTCAATTTTGTTTCTGTAGAATGCCGTTCGGCATAGCAGCAGCCCCATGTACATTTCAAGAATTAATGACGAAAGTCTTACAGCCAGTTAAGAAGAGGACATCGGTATATTTGGATGACATACGGATAGCAACTTGGACAATAGAAGAACACTATAGAGTATTGGACGAAGTTTTCAAGCAAATTGAGAAAGCGGGTTTACGTGTAAAACCAGCCAAATGCAAATTTTTGAGAAGAGAGGTAAAATTCTTAGGACACGTAGTGAATAGGGAAGGTATCCACACAGACTCCGATAAAATCAAAGCAATTGAAGAATTTCAGAGATCAAACTGCAAATGAAGGAGTTTCCTCGGAATCTGTAATTATTATCTACGATTCATAAAGGGCTACTCAAAAAAAGTAAATGCACTAGAAGGACTATGCGGAGCAAATAAGGATAAATTAACATTAACAGACTCATGTGAGCAAGCCTTTCAAGAAATGAAAAAAGCACTCGTGACAGCACCAATTTTGACATTCCCGGATTTCAATAAAGAGTTTATTTTGGATATGTATGCCAGCTTTGACATTATTGAAGCAATACTATCACAGATTGGCGAAACGGGAATAGAACAAGTAATCGCGTACGAGTCGCATTCGATGGGTGCATATGAGAAAGGGTATTGTATAACGAAGAAGGAATTGTTAACCATTTATTAGGGTGAACCAAAAGTCTTTTCGTATTTTCTACGTCTTTTTGTTCAATTGTTTCTTATTACCAAATAAAGATATTTTATATACATGTGTTATATGTTTTTAAAGATCTTGAACTGCTCTATCATAATATATATTAAAACTTCTAATTAGTCGTTAATATAATTTTTATGATCTTATAGAAAAATTATGGAAAATTTTGAAATTCGTGTTCTTTTACGCCATTACTGGAAACAGGGCTTAAACGCAACTGCAGCAACAAAGAAGATATGCGAAGTTGAAGGCGATAATGTGGTCTCAAATCGTACTGCACAAAATTGGTTCAAAAGATTCAACGAAGGCGACATTGACCTCGGAGACAATGCGCGTTCAGGCCGACCTATCACCGTAGATTCTGGAGCAATTCGTGAAGCCGTCGAGACAAATCCGTCAATAAGTACTCGCAGATTGTCGGCCGAACTCGATATTCCTCAAACATCCATTGTACGACACCTTCACGCTCTTGGCAAGGTCAATAGACGATGTCGAGAAATGCCTCATGAATTGACACAAGTTCAAACCGAAAAGCGTTTCGAAACTTGTCAAAATTGTAACTTGCGATGAAAAGTGGGTTTACTTCAATAATTCAGACCAACAAAATCAATGGTTGGACCCCGGACGAATGGTGAAACCGGTAGCGAAACGAGATCGTTTCTCAAGGAAGGCACTTTTGTGTGTTTTGTGGAATTTCAAAGGTGTGATTCACTTCGAGCTAGTTCCAAATTGTCGTACCATCGACGCTGACCTTTACTTCGCCCAACTTGATCGAATGTATGCGACACTTGGCGAGAAATACCCCGCGAGTATTTTTGATCAATCGAAAGCGAGTTCTTCTACAACAGGACAATGCAAAACCGCACACCGCCAAACAGACAAAGGAAAAATCAAAAATCTCGACGCCTTTGAACTTCTTCCAGATCCAGCGTATAGTCCGGATCTTGCGCCATCCGACTATCACCTTTTCCGCTCTATGGCACACTTTCTTCGTGGTCGCAGCTTCAATAATCTGGCCGGGGTCGAAAACGGGTGTCACCAGTTCTTCACTTCTAAGAACAAGGATTGGTACCTCAGCGGGATCACACAACTTTCCCATAGATGGGTTGAAGCTATAGATTCAAATGGCCTTTACTTTGAAAATTAAATGTTTTTTATTTGTAAAATTATGTTTAAATTTTTAATAAAAATTACGAAAAGACTTTTGGTTCACCCTAACATTTTTTGTGTCAGCATTTTAATCATTATTTATATTAGGTTCGTGATTAAAATTAGAATTCATAATTTTGCAAACTCTATTTATACTACAATTTTCATTATTGAAACAAATTTATGAGGAACTATTTCAATTACATAATCAAGATCTAAAAAATTCTAAATATACATAATAATATCGATAAATATATAAATATGTTATTTTATTCAATTTTGCATAAATCTTTAAAAATATTTTAAAAATTCAATTTAAACATAGTGATTATTAATAATTTTAACTATAAATTATTTCTCTTTAATAAAACATTTTATTTTTTTTTAACAAAAATTTGCAAAAACAATTTACAACTTTAAGATACAATTCACAAATTTGAAATACAGAAAATATTATTTTTATTTTTGAAATACTAATCACGAATTTTTAAAATACTCAAATATTAATCACTATTTAAATTTATTATTATTTAATAGAGATTTTAATTATAAAAATTTTAATATATTTATATATCTATATTTTATCAATTATTTATGGAATTAACTTTTTAAAATTAATTAAGATATTTTTTTACTTATAACTGTTTAAAAACTTTTGGTTTTAAATATTTATT
>MQRK01227959.1:0-13172 GCA_001938485.1 Girardia tigrina
CTCATTATTATGCATACTTCTACATGCAAATGTGGAATATTGTGCTGTTGATGAAATTCTATTTGGAATCAATTTAAATGTTTTGTTCTGATTTTAAAGAAAAAATTTAATCAACAGACTATAATTTATCAATATGCACGATTCTGGAATGTATTTGAAATGTTCTTGCAGCAAATCGCATAGGAGTACAAGTCTTCTAATTTTTATTTTTTACGGTAGTACCCACCACTATAGATCACTAGTTTGATACTACCCCAGCCCACGTAGTAAAATTTTCATGAACTGGCATGATCGGCCAAAAAAATAAAATAATCTCAAAATGAATACGTATTTCACAATTTTTTAATTCATTATTAAAACATTATTTTATTTATTGTGGATTCACGACCATTTAAAAAATCCTTAAGTCTTGATTCATTCTGTCTCATTTGCAGGGCATTTTTTAACATATTAACTGTGGGGTGCAATTTTTTTCAACCCGATGTTTTATAATGTCAATCTGATAAATACTCTTTCAGCCAACAACTGGTCATCTAGGTATGTAACTCAAGTATATAGATCTAAAATTATTCACAGTCTTCGTGAGAATGAAATGACTTCTCCATTAGAGGAATTTTAACCTCCCTCATCGACATTGCAGAGAGCCAAACTGCTATCGAGATATGCTACTCATCGTTGCTGGAGAAGTTCAGAAGGAACTCACTTGTGAGATACAGGATTGTATTGCTTACGTAGTACAAGTTGATAGCAGCATCAATCGGCAAATAGTGGATTACAAGCAAGTCTCTGTGAGAATAGTTACAAAAGAGAGTTAAGTAAAAAACGTCTTCAAAGCCTTCAACGAACCTCTACAGATTGAAGCCCTTTGACTGCTATAAGCTACTCACCATGTTTTTAAGATCAGGATCACCCCAACTTCCAAGCAGATAGGTGTTACAACAAATGATGAAAGCGCTAATACTGGATCAACAAGGGGGCTCTGGTAGATTATGAAAAACTGGTTGCATTGTGATCTATTGACGTTCTAGTGTGCTGTTCACTGAAGTGACCTAGGTTTTAAAAAGCATTGAACGAGGCATTTCAAAGCTGCGTATCTAGGTTAAAAATGCAAAATTTCTAGCTACCTTCTTCAGAACGTCTAAAAAGATAACGAAACTCCTGCATCAATTTCAACCAACGGCGAAACATTTCCCTGCTCATTAAGAAGTTCGATTTGAGGAGCACATAGTCAACATTTTAACGCCCATTCTTCATATTCTTTACGGCTACAAGGAAGTTTCTAAGTTTTAGACGTGAAAGGCGAATCAAAAATAGAGAGAGCAAAAGCACGGGGATATTTGCAGACATGGGTATATGAATCGCATCAGGTTTGGCTTAAATGTTTTGAAAATATTTCGTGATTTACAAAAGCAACTAAAGCATGATGACCTGATTCTACCAGAGATAATAAGCAATAAAGATTTGGGATTTCGTAAATTAGACTTTTTATCCAGCGCCCCCCTATCCTGGTGGAGATGAGGAGAATCTACAGCCCCAGAAAACAGTGACTCATTTTAAGAGCTGTTAACACGAATAAGTCAACTAAAATAAATCAGGCTGTGGTGCGCCTCGAAATTGTATAATAAACACAGGATTATCTTGGAAAGCGGTTTGATGTGAAACAAGAAGAAGTAGTCCAAGATATATTAACTCTTGCAAACAGCAGAAATCGAAGTATTTATTAAGACTGGAATGAAAATAACACGACGTTTGTTTTCCGAAGAAATCCAGTGCTTTCCAGATAGATGTGCTGAAGTTGAAAATGAAGTTGAAAACCTTCCTACAGCGCTGCAGCGGCCTATTTTTGAAAGTAATCTTGTCATCGGTAACACTCACTCCTCACAGCATGATTCCTGAGAGGCTTGTATCTTTATACAACTTGAACGTCTCAGTCCATCGCATGAGCACCTCAGTTAATTCACGCAGGATAATCGCAATGAATTGAAAATGGACCTGGCAGTTTGATTTTCGCAGTGCTGTGACAGAATTCTTGTGAATGAAAGAAATGCGAGATAAAAACCCACCCTTTTATATTTATTCAGAAAGAGATTTTGTTGCCAATTCTTTTTTTTAAAAAATAACATGAGTTGAAGTGTACTGTAATATAACTAATGTTAGACTATTCTTAACATGTTATGGGTCGGGTGACTTGTGCATTTTCTTCTTTTAAATCTGAGAACACTTGATAAAAAACTGTTTGGAATAGGAAAATCCATTAAAAAACAAGGAAAAATAACTATTTTCATCCGAGATAAAAAAGTTACCGTATTTCGTTACATGACCATTCCAGATTACTTGTGCGTCTCCAGTTAAAATTTCTTAAAATAGGCCCTGCTCGATTGTGGAATATAAATACACATGCATTCAAACGATGATGCCAGTTTCACTGCTAGCTCTAGTTTGGTTACGACTAGCTATTGTAGTTTAAATTTAATTAAAAATATCCATTCATTGAATACTTGATATTTCTTTGTTGGATGGTTAAGATGCGTATTTTCGAGAAACTTTTTTTATTATTTCATGTTTCACGCCAAAAAAGTAAGTTTGCATTACCTCGGGAGCACATTATCCAGGGAATATAATGGCATATATAAAATTTTAACAATATTTAGAAATTATTTTTTATCGGCTTATTAATTAGTAATTTAACTTTTATAAATACAAATCCCATTGAAACAACTACAAATCTTTAGTTCAATTAAACACAACTTTTCAACAGGGTAGATGAATCTTAATTCCAAATTTAATAAATATTAAATAATAAACAATTATTTAGTAATTCAAGTTCAAAACAAACATTATTCAAAAGTTACTTCAAATAAAAAAATATATTTGTTTTCTCATTTAAACTTTTTTATAAAAAAATAATTTGAAAGCTAAATTTTAAATTTATGTTTTTTAAATAAATAATAGTATTTGTTTTCGTCCTTAAAATTTTAATTTACATTAATTTGAAAATTAAATAACATTAATATGTTTTTATTATTTTAATGTAGCAATTTATTTATATTTTGTTATATAATTTATTTTATTTAATTCTAATAAATTTAAATGTATCATGAAATAGACCAACTCAACAAGTATGACGAGATCGAGAAACTTTTCTGTTAATTAAAACTAAATAGCTTAGTTATTTGAATAAAAAAAATTTTTTTTAATTTTTTTTAAATAAATAATATATTTATTTTCTAAATTATAATTTGTTTAATAAGTTTAAATTTTAATTAACATTTTTCTTTGAATTAATTTTAAAATTAAATTAAAGTAAAGTTTTTGTAGTTTATTTTGAACGTTTTTTAAAATGTATTATGAAATATACCGATTCAAAAAATACGATAACTTGGTAAAAAAACAGTAATTCAAATTTAAATTCAAATTTTAAATTTTTCAAATTTCAATAAAAATAATTTAAAATTTTTTTTCTAAATAATAATAAAAAATACATAATACTTTTTTTTTATTTTATATTAAAGAATTCTAAAGCTATTATTCTATCACTACTACAAAAAAATAAACAAAACTTACTTATTTTCAATGGAATTGAGACAAAAGAAACGTACGAATTTAAATTGACGCAAAAATAACAATGAAATGAACACAAAGAGAGTTACGTCATCAGTGATACTTGTTAACGGTGTTTAGAAAACAAAAGAATTGATATACATTTATTTATTTATATAGGTATAATAAATATATATTATGTGTATTAGTATATCGGAATCGATTGTGCTATCAGTGATAATATCAATTATTCAATACATTGTCGTCTATTTAATCGAGATTCGACTCGATTAAACATCATTTTGGTTTTTTTGTTAATCAATGCCGCACTTCAAATCACATAACACATAATAATTTCCATCGAATTAACAAAAATCAGTATTTGTAGCTATTTATAGATCGATATTTAAATCAATAATGTATTAAATAAATAAAACCCAATATTAAATTTAGTAACATAACGACTGACAAACAGTAGGGCGTATATTCAATGCTATTCTGTACTCTCTTGCATGAACAATAACTGTCGACTACTTCTACCTGGGGTTATGTCATATCACAAGCGTGTCTGAAAGTCGTGTATAACAAGTCGGTGTGTATTAATTTACTTCGAATGAAAGGAAAGAAATTTGTCATTTTCTGTGTTAGTATGTATTTGATTTGATTGGTTTGAATTGGTGTTTATTTGAAATTTTCTATTCTAATAATTGGTTGAATTGTGTTTTGTATACAAATTTGTTCTCTTTTGAGTTAGTTTTTATCTATTTTTCTTTTTTTTGTTTTGTTTTTTTTAATTGTTGGCTTTGATAGAGTTATAGAAAGAAATTTATATGAACGTAATGAGATCGGATATTTAAAATGAACTTATTATAATCTTTTAGTGAGTTTGAAAAAAAATTCAATCTGCAATGAAGAATATTAATTTTTGAAATAAGAAATTTGAATTTGTTGCATACATTAAGATAATTAGTTAAATAAATTCGAGTTATTTTATGAATATTTTCCAAAAATAATTATTGTATATTATATGTTAGTATAAAACATTCAAAATTTTTAAATATTTTCTATTTCTTTGTTTTTTATTTAGAAATGGCTTTCAAAGAAATAACGACTTCCCTGGTCTATAATTGATGAAGTATACTTCTTGAAATGACTGTTTGAATTGTCCACAAAGATCTAAAAATATGGATTCAAATGGGAAATTAGCCCATTCCTTTATAAAAGTCTCTTTAGATCTCGTAGTTATAACTCTATGTTTTTGTCAATCTTCAAAAGAATACACTTTGTTTTGTAAATTAATCTTATAAAAATTAAATTCAATATAATCATAAACGTTTTTAATTCAGCACATAATAGTAACTTATTTTTTTAATAATGAACTGATACATATATTTACTCGACAAATAACGGTCAGCAGTCCTAGAAAATCAGCCAGTGTATCTTGGTATGGAAAAACTAGGTTATGTTTCGTCAAGGGATTTGCTGAAGGTCAAGACAATGTGGTTTCTGCAAAAAGAATGAAGAAAAGCATCATGCAGACTGTATATCATGACGAGATGTGTCTCATGATGTAAGTAGAGGTTAAGGAATGTATTTGGTAACAAGACGGCGTAAAACCTCATACGGTTATGGCTACAGTTAACTGTTTAGAGAAAAACACTTCAGTTCATCAGTCTTTCTGAGTGGCCATCGAAAAGTCCCAACCTGAATGTTATGGACTATTGCATCTGGGGAGTTCTGCTGCAATCAGTACTCAACGATATTACCACGGTTGATGAACTTAAAAGTGCTTTACTACTCGCATGGCAGAATATCGCCATGGAAGTAATTATCAAGACCACAGCTTCCTGACTTCTAGGTCTTCGAAAGTATTGCAACAATGATGTAGGACATTTTGAATATCTCTGAACTCCGAGCTTATTGATGTAAATATAATTGTTTGTCATTATCACGTGTTTAATTAAATACACTTTGGTTTCATTAAATCCTTTGATTTTCTACTGGGCACCATGTAGATCAGTTGGAACCTTTTAAATTAGTGGGATGTGAGATATTTCAAAATTTAATTAATAATTTCAAAATTAATAAATTTAATTATTGTGTAATCGACAACTTTCTAATTAATTATCTAACTATTACGATAAAGATTAGGACAAACTTTTTATTGATAAATTTCTTCATAATATATAGGACAAACAAACAATTTCAAATAATTAAAGCTACTGACTTAATAATTTGTTTCTGTAAAATCACCTTGAAAGCCTATTATTGGCGTTAAAGGATCTTGTAAAACTTTATGTTCAGATATAGCTTATGAATATGTTTCCAATGTTAATAATCTTCAATTCTCTTGATAGTTGATTTAGAGAAAATTTTTAATGTATTTCGGTAGAGACATTTGGAAATATTTTTGGAGAAAATGAGCTAATTTTCCATTTCCTTTTCCCATGATTTTTCTTCATGAACATTGTTTTCTTATAATATTCTGTTAATATCAGTGTACAACCAACATACGGAAATTACAGAGTTTTATTTATGCAAGAATTACTATATTCATGAAGCAAGCAAATTATAATATTTTTTCTGTTAACAAAATCGACCAGAATACAATACCTTTCATGAAACGTAACTAATCTGTCTCCGGATCGAATGTTTGTAAATTTTCTCTTCTTCTATTTGAATTATTCACAATCTTTTATCTGGTTGCAGATGCATTTCCCCTTTTCTTTTGTAGAAAATCATAATGTCTCATAAATTTTCAGATTTTTTCTCCATTTTAAAATGGTTCTTGAATTTTAAATAAAAAAACAATAGATGAATATATTGACACTTACTTCTAATAAAAACTGTATATTTTGAAGTATATATATTTACTGTATATATTTACATATTTACTTTATATTTTTTAACTATATATTTTTTAAGTTATATAGCTAATAATACCCGGTAAAGTTATCTATGTGCTAAACATGTATTACTTTTTCGGACAATCTAATAGATTTTAACGTTTCAGATGTTTTTGACTAACCTTACAAAATTTATTTCAACAAGTTATTGTAAAACTGTTGGTGTTCCAGCAGCAAGGGAAAATCATTTTCTGAATATTTACAATCTTCAATAAGAGAAATAAAGTATTTTGTTTTTCAAAAATAATCTTGCCGAAATTTGACAAAATGTATTAAAAAATTCAAATAAAATTTAAAACTAAAAAGCTTAATACAAAGAGAAAAAACTTTTAGGTATCAAAGATTATGTGCTTTTGAAATATGAAAAAGTAACAACAGTGAATGTGATGGTTTTTCTTTTAAGTGAATTTTAGGAAGATAACATACAATATATTTGAGCGATAATTTTATTATTAAGCGCTTTCATTTTTGACATTTATTTTTGATAGTGAATTTGATAAAAATCTAAATTATATAAAATACATTCAATTAAAAATTAGATAAATATGATTATGTTATTATAAAATATATCAGGAATTTTCTTATTCGGAAGTACCTCTGTCCTCCATTAAGAATGTCTATCAGAAATTAATCGTAAGAAAAATGATTATTTAAAGATATAAATAATGCTCAGGTGAAATAAAATATGAGAGAATAATTGTAGAACTTAACGAATTAGGATATTTTACCTAATAATCAAGTCTCTTGAGGATTCTTTTTCTGTGTTATTGTTGCAAGTGTGGATTTAAGAGGGGGGGCGATCGGGGCGAACTCTAGAGAAATTAAAAAAACTTAGTTTGTATACATAAATAAAAATTTAAATAATTTAAAAATTTGTACAAGTCGAGAAATTGTACGTTCCGTTTCTTATCTACAAATGGAGAAATATTTTAAATTTGTTTTAATTCATAAATTTTTTAATCACTTATTACAAAAATAAGTATAAAAAGTAATTTTTCTCATATTTTATTGTGTGTTAAATATTTACTAAGAGTTTGCTAACTCGTAGGTTACTTGGAAGCTTTAATTTACTAATTTTAGTACACAGCAGTCCAGAAAAAGGACCAATTCGACAATTTATTAATATGGGAATAGATGAAGAAGGTTAGTAAAGGGAAAATGGGCATTCTCCGCACAAGACCCCCCCCGGGGGTCAGCAGTTACCATGGCAACAGTTACGATTACTATAGCAACGGTCGTGGTTACCCTAGCAACGGTACCGATCACCTTAGCAACGGTTCCGATCACCCTAACAACGGTAACCAAGGTGTTAGTTACAAAAGCAACGGTAACCAAAGGAAATTTTTCATTTGCAACGGATACAGTGATTCAATGTGGTTTTAACCATGGTAACGGTTACCGTGTCCATAGCATCTGTGACCCTTTCCAATGTTCTCACTAAGCTGCGCGCGCACCTTGTAGACTAAGAGCGCGCAGTGGTAAGATTTTTGCGCGCAGCAATAAAATACTTAGTAATTGTTAAAATTCAGTTTGAACGGTAATTAAAAAATTTTGAATTTTAATTTAATTGGCTTATTTAAATAAATTTATTAGGAAATTAGACCAGTTAATTTTGTTAAATTGATATATTGATAATTTATTCTGTAAGAGAATGTTGTTAATTTTTTAATTTTCGAAAATAAGAATTGTTTTTTTTAAATTTCGAATTATAATCGAAATTAAAAAAATATGTAAAATAGAATTAAAAAAAAAGAAAATAAAAAACTGAAATTTGTTTAAATAACTATGAGTGGTTAGTTTTTAAGTTTCGCCAAAATAGTTTATTATTTTTTTTAGTTTTGAAAATTTAAAGGAAATAAATTAGAAAATTAAAATGCAGAGTAAAAAATATGATAAAATAAATACGTATTTAAATATGTTTACATTAATAACAATTAATATATTTTATAAGTGGAATAAGTTTGAATAAAGTTTAAAATAAATAATTAACGGATTAATATTTTTAGAAATATTTTTTTTAATAAAAGGGCTTATTGTAAATTTAAATTAAATATTTTTTATGATAAAGATTCGTAAGAATATAAAAGTATTTAACATTTTAAATTTTGTAAAATTTTTTGTAAAACAATGCAAAATTATTTTAAGGTAAAGATTTTGTAAAATTTTTGCAAAAAATGTAAAATTATTTTTAAGGTTTAATTTTCGTAAATTTTCAAAATTTAATCGAAAAGAATTGTAAATTAATTTTGGGCGACATAATTGAATTAATTTGTTTAAGTATGTGAATTGTTGATATTAATAAATTTTTGTGGTGTTAAATTATGACTTCAGAATGTGATAATAATGAAAGTGGCATAAAAGCTACTTACAATAACAAACAATTATAAATCAAATTCATTTAAATAAACAGACCATCATGTCCAAGAGAAAATTGGAATCCATTAGCAATGGGTTCAAGGAAACGTATATCTTTAAAATTTAAAGTTGAATGGCTTGACGTGATCGTGATGACTCCAATCCCAACCTTTCGTGATATAAAACCAGTGAAACTCAACGAAAATTTTGACTATATTAAAGAACAGGATGCTATAAAATATAAAATGTGTGCAGAAATAAAAGCGACCGGGGAATTCTCTTTTGGAAAACAATGGAGTGAGTGGAAACTGGATTATCTCAAGCGGCATTTGCTACAAAAAATCATCTAGAAGTTGTAGAAACCATTCGTAATCGGCGAAATGGTGGAAGAGTTCGATTGCTGCAAGAAACAGAGGAAGATCGAGAATCACGACAAGAAACTTTCAAACGCAACCAAGCTTCAAAAGAAAAAATAAAGGTTTTAATTGACAACGTTATTTTAGGCATAAAAATTAATACATCCATTAATGCCGTTCAAAGCATTAATGAGCATATGTCAAAATATATTTCTTCATTGCCAGAAAACTGGAGAGGAAAAAATTATGCTTTCGAATTTGTAGAATGTATTAGTAATGTTCTTCAAAATCAGCAAATGAGAGAACTAACGGCAACAAACTATCATTGTCTTATAATAGATGAAATCACGGACATAACAGTTCATAAAATGTTAGTTATGTATAACAAGTATCGGTTTGAGAATAAATACAAAACTATTTTTGTTAGAATTCAGGAGCTTACAACATGTGATACTGATTCTATTGTGGCGACAGTAAAAAACTTTTACCAAGTATATAATTTAGACCTGAATAAAATGGTAATGTTAACGTCTGACAGAGCAGCTGTAATGCTAGGAGTGCAAAATGGCGTAGCTGCGATTTTACACCGAAAAATAAAACACTTAGTAGTTCAACATTGTGTAGCTCATCGAGAAGATTTAGGAATAGATGACACATGAAAAAATAACATTCAGATGAAAGAGATAAATACGTCACTGAAAACTGTTTATATTATTTTTCATCGTTCGTCTCTAAAAAAGCACAAATTTCAAGAATTGGCATCTGTTTTAAATTGTGATGTTTTGTCGTTCAGACCACTTAATGAAGTACGATGGCTTTCTCGTCAATTTGCAATAGCTCCTATCGTTAGAAACTATGATGTGCTTATCCAATATTTTGAGAAAGATGATACGTCTCGAGGGGTCGACGATATTCTCAACTTCCGTAGAAATATATCAGAAAAGGAAGATATAATAAATTAAGCCTTCCACTAAAAGTGGTTTAAGAAATGATTCGTTCCTGAAGTTTGGAAATATATGGAGAAAAATGGTCTCGATTTTAAGGTGTTTTACTAGTTGATATTGCACCAATTTCATCCGATATTAGAGCACTCAAATATCAAAGTGATTTTTTCGCCGCCTAATACAACTTCGTTAATTCAACCATTGGATCATGGTATAATTGCCATATTTAAGCATTATTACATTAAATTAGCATTTAACACTTTGCAGCCCAAGGAGCATTGAATATCCGTTACAATGTTGATTTAAATTGCTAAGAAACATGTGAGAATCGCACTTTTTTGCATTCTAATATATCTAGTGTCATTGATTAGACTTTTTTGAAACTATTACTATGTGTAAAATTTAAACTGGGTAAAAGAGATAACTGTAATTTAATTTTTCAAATATGTTGCCATATGGCAACAATGGTCTGGAAAGGGTTAAATATATTTTGCATGCAATTGAGAATGACAATCTTACGGTCTTGGATTCATGGAAGAAATATACAACTCTAGATTGCGTTACACGTTCTTCTATGGCCGTTCAACAATTAAGAGGATCAACTTTAAATGCTTGCTGGAAAGTAATTTGGCCAGAATGCATCAAGAGTTGAAACTCGATGCCACAAACAAAAACGCTGTCTTCTGAAATTATAGCTTTGGCACACGAAATTGGTGGAGAAAGATTTGAGGACATGCAAACTGAGGACATCGACGAATTATTGATTGATAAACCCATGGATGAGGATGATATAATCGTATTAATAACAGATCATAATACTCAAAACAATAGTAGCAATGAAGAGAAAGATGTCGAAAATCGTCAATTAACAGCTTGTAAAATTCGTGAGGGCCTAAACTTTTGCGCAAGTATGGAAAACCATTTTTAAAGTTTGATCCCACCGTAGAACTTGCATTAAAATTACAGCGAGATCTGAGAAATTGTTTAATTGGGTATCAAGAATTGTATAAAGAATTACTAAAAGCTCAAAAGCAAAAAAAGAACAGACTTTCTGTTAAAAAAATCAACGTCTCAAGAGCTTATCAAATGTAGTTTATCTAATAAACCGCCACAAAAATCTTCGTCTTCAATTATAGTGTTAGCTATGCCCACGGATGATAGTGATTTTGAATTATCTGATCGTAAACATTTCTTATCAAATAAAGAATAATTAAGACGACGTTGTTACTTATTAATTTTATACATTAAAATTTAAACTTTTTTATTTACTTTAAGTATAACTTTTTTGTATTTTTTTAAACTTTTTTTGCATTATATTTTTCCTTTTTTATGTAATTTTAGTTTACTAGGAATGTATTTAACTACTAAAAATAAATAATATTATATCACAACAGAATTTTTAAAACTTTACATTTTTATAATCGATTATGATATTTTTTACATGAATATTCAAATTAAAAATAGTTTATTTAATCTTACACGGTTTTTAGATGACATGGAACGTATCCCTCATTTTAATAGGGAGAACTATTCTTTTTTACATGGTTTTCTGAGGAACGTATCTACCGTGTAAAAAAAGGGTTGGGTGAATTAGTCTAAGTTGGGCTTATAATAACAAGAGGCGAAAAGATTTAATATAGTTATTCGATCTTCGTAAATATTTTAAAGACGAACCTAAATCTTTTGAAACCAAAGTTACAGGTAAAATTCTTGGGAAACTTACTCTTGAAAAATTAAGAAATATAGGCATTTATATAAATAAATATGGGCATTAATATAAATAAATGCATCGGTATTTGGACAAACGGATGCTCAATTGTGGTTCCTGAACAAGCTAGTGCTATTACCAAAATTTAAAAAGTAGGGAAATTTTCTAGTAAATGTATTTGTTTTAATCATATATATAATCTGTCAATATCTAAAATATCATCTGTTCAAGCAATGCGTAATTTTATTGCAGTAATATAAAACGTGATATCATTTTTAATGTATCTACTAAAAGGCTTCATTTTTTCTAAAATTGTACTTAATTAAGAAGTGAAAAGTTTCTACGAGACTCTTTGGATTAAACGAAGTGAATTTTTTATATGATTTATTAATTCTATAGAGAATATTATTGTAGTTCTTCAGTATGTTTTAGAGTGAACAGATAATTTATCTTCCTAAAAAGCCAAAATGATTAATAATGCCTTAAAAGATCTTGAATTCATGGTTTCTGTATATTGTCGGATTTCAATTTCATATTTTTTTTACCAAAAACAAGATTATTTCAAAAGAGTTTTGTAAAACATCGAAACTTATTAATAATACAATACTTTTAATTATGGAAAAGCTTCATAATGCTCACAAATAGTTTAATGAAATGTTTACTTAAGTTTGATTTTTCTGGAAGAGTTTGAAATTCTTACAGAAAATCAAAGCATTACAAAAATACAAAAAATAGAAAAAAAATTTAGAATTCTTCTCCAGAAGAATTTTACATGAGATCTATTTATATTCTATTGTTGTTGTATTCAAACAATAATTGTTGGAAAAAAGTTTTGGATGATATACCGAATCTGAGGTATTTCTTAAGTTAATTAAATCAATTAATTTTTATTTTTAGTAAAATTTTAAATAAGCAAATATAATATTTAATGTGTAAATTAAAAATTCGTTTTTGCGATGACCTTTAAAAAAGTCTGTATTGCTTATTAAAGAAATAACTAGAATTTTGTTAATAATGTTGGGGAATGGGTTTAAATTTGTTTTTAAAAAATTTTAAAGGAATAAATTAATTAAAATTATGTTTTAAAAAATAAAAAAAATATATAAATGAAGTTTTACCCATTCCTGGGGTACCCTCGGGGATGGAGCATAATCGATGCTCCATCCCTCCGGGCATTCCCGGAGTCGGGCATGTTTCTTACCTTTTTTTGTTGTGAGCATGAATTCCGTGGAGTAAGTTGGAGGGAAAAAATGAAAAAATGAAATAATATTCATTTTTTTAGTCGTTGTCGATTCTCCAATTAGGAGAATCGACATTCATCATAAAATCCCCAATGGGAAATTGCCGGGCTTTTAAGCCCGAT
>MQRK01227959.1:13222-24397 GCA_001938485.1 Girardia tigrina
ATTTTATAAATAATTTTTATATATTATTATATATATTTTTTTTTTAATTAAATAAATTATTTTTTATATAATGCCCTATTTTACTATAAAAGGGCTGAGATTTTTGTAAAATGGCACACAAAAAATCTCGACAAAAGTTAAAGGACAAAATAGCCAATTCAAATTGTATAAATAAGAATCACTATATTTTGGACAGTAAGCTGATCAACAGTAACCTGTATAGGTGAAAGCATCAGACGTTTTCCTAAAAAATCAATTCTATTATTTGAATTCAAATTGAGCTGGAGTAACCTGCAATAGGTGAAGCTCATTTGTAATATAAATTTTGAGAATATCGCCTCCAGTCAGTAATCTAATTGTACTAGTTGTTGTTAAAGCAATTGTAATTTGGTTGAATCAATAAAAATTTATTTCGAAGTATTTTGTGTTGAACAAAGTTATAATCGAGTTCAATTTTAATCTGTGAATTCGGAAGCGGTGAACACCATCAAAAATCCTTCTGATAAAGTTTTAAAATTTTGATGGCTTGATATTAAACTCCCAACAATAATAACTATTAACAGTTAAAAATACTATTAATTGTTTTAAAAATGTTAGTTGTTGTAGTGCCCACAAATTTATAAAATTTACATTTAATTTAAATTTTGAATTAATTTATTTAAATTTTTTCCCGCAGAATTCGAAATCTGATATTCACATGTTCTAATCCAATTTAACTTTATCATTTTTTACGATTCATAATTTTGTTGTTTCCTCGCAACTTAGGATCAAAATAATTGGACGAACATTTTTACAGATAATTAAAATAAAAACAATTGTAAATAAAATGTTTTTTGTTTTAATAATATACTTTTTTCGATTGAGCGTTTTAAAATTTGGATTTATATCTTTTCATTTCTTATTTGTTATGTGATCCGAGATTTTCCCGTCGGACGAAGGGGGATTTTTAGTATTGGTCGGACATTCCGTCCGATCGGCCCATAACAGTTGTTTTTTTTATTAAAGAAAAGTGTTTTAATAAAATGTTCTTAAGCGGAGTAACAGCACAACTTTTTAAAAAGAAATAAAAAATAGTCAATTTTTATTTGTTAAATTAATGTGCATGAAATTGCTCATTTGCCAACCGAGCAATGCGGTTACCAAATCAGGACCAAGGTTTAGGAAAGAATATCTGACGAACGCAGAATTAATACCTCGGAGATTCAGAATTTCATTTAGAGAGACTCAAGGTTAACTACAATGAAACAATTAGAGGAGAATAAG
The DNA here is from genome assembly GCA_001938485.1 of Girardia tigrina. Taxonomy (NCBI): domain Eukaryota; kingdom Metazoa; phylum Platyhelminthes; order Tricladida; family Dugesiidae; genus Girardia; species Girardia tigrina. Next base: position 14,486 of record MQRK01227959.1, read on the forward strand.
CATCTCGACCAATCATAATTTCACATAGAGAACTAGAAATGGTCTTGGTAAGGGCCTGAATTAATGATTGGAAGAACAATCCAGATCAATTGTTATTACAAGATATATATTTATTAACTTGAGTTACAATGAATGAGAAATCTGTTCATAGAAATGCATTCTTTAGTTTGCAATTTCTATAATTTCTTAGACACGTTTAAAATTTTTTATGATCTATGAGTATAATTTTTTTTAAATAATTCATTTTTTCTCTTACACTTTGACTAAAACAGAAATAACTCGATTTACACGAAAGAAGATATATAAATAAAGTTATTTCATCATCAATGCATCTTTTTTTTCGAATTTTACTATAGTTTAATTTCCTAGAGATTTGATATTGAATAGAAATATTCTTCTCTTAAAATTTCCAAATTGTATTTTTTGAAAAAGAAACACTTTAAATTGTGGTATTATACAACATTATAATTTTTCTACCTCTTTTCCAAGGCGATTCTATTTTATTTTTAACTAAACATCAAATTTTAGTTGTGACATTATTCTGACTTTAAAATGTTTGAAATAATTGTTAGAATCATGGCGAACGATGAAATTTTCGAATTTAAATATTTATACACCAAGGCCCGTTTTGCGTCTCTATTCGGTTCCGAAAGTTGAGACGCTAAATGAGTTTCGACGCATAACAAATATGTGGTAATATTGATCAGAAAGACTATTACAATATATCTATCTAAATAAAAATCAAAATAAAACAAATGCTTATCAAGAAATAGTACGCAAATTGGGCTCTTAATCCATTAAAACTAATTAATAATATAAAATCAGTAAAAAAGTAAGAATTCATTATAAATATAATTATCAAAACTTCCTTCAAAATCAAAATTTACTTTTTAAAAAATTTTTCAAGTGGTTTGTACTGCATTGTCTTTTTCTTCCGCATAAATTTCTTTATAGCAATTTATACTACCCAGAACTGATCTGTTTACCCTCGAACTTCTTTCGTGATTAGGGTCATCTTGATTAAATATCTGCAGACCTTGATCAATTAATTGAAAAGCTTGAGCTAAATGTTTCGTCGTTAACGTTTGTTCCACGGTAATATCTTCGATTTTTTCCTCAGAATAACTACTGTGTGGTGTCTGAAATTCAATTTCCATTAATTGAGAAGTTGTTATCTCTTCATTGTGCGAATCCAATAGTTCTTCTATATCTTCGACCTCCCTTCCTTCAACTTGCAATACGGATTCTAAGTCAACTATCTCTTTAATTGCAGTTATCCTATTATTATTCGTGTCATTTTCCAATGGGCTATGTACACATTCCGGCCATAATTTACGCCAACAACCGTTCATGCTTTTGTTGGACACTTCATTCCAAGACCCTGCTTTATTTATATGAAAGTTTTTTTTTCCAGAACGTTTTCACTGTAATATTATCAATTCCTTCCGTGGCTATGAAAAGTTCCCTGAAAGTTCGGCGAAGATAATATGATTTGAAATTAGATATAGCCCCCTGCTCGATCGGTTGTAATATTGTAGTTGTGTTTGGGAGTAAATAAACGAACTTTATATTTTCTGAAAGTTCATCCAAATCAACTGGATGACTTGGTGCGTTGTCTAATACAATTAGAATTTTAAATTTTAAACGTTCACATTCTAATTCTAACGTCACATTCAAAAAATCATAAAATATCAACAAATCGTCTCCTGATGCGCTTACAATAAAATTAATAAAGAAAAATTTTGTTTTGAGATATTTAATTTTAACACAGTCATGGAATTAATAGAATATTATTTTAACAAGGGGGAAAACCGCGGAGACCGCAAAAATCAACTGAATTAAGTTGAAATGTTTTTGTTTAAACATTTTATTTAAAAAGAGAGGAGGGTTCCAAATTTTGTGACGTAGTTTTATAGGGGGTATAATATTTTGTGTCGAGTTGTGACGACAGGGAGAGGGGTATGAAAACGGAAAAAATCGCGTGACGAAGTTTATGAACGACCCCTAAATACGCATTAAAAACACGCTTTGGAAAATTATCTACTTTAAAATTACTTTTGTTAATTACCAGCATCCGGGCCCATGAGGATGCGGTCCGAAATTCAAGCTCCCAATCATCAATTGTGGTCCTTAAGAGGACCGTATTTCTTTCGCCCATTAATTGCTTGATTTCTTCCGAGATTTTTAGGTCTCTTTGTTTGTGTTCGGTAACAGTTTGTTCGCTCGTATATAGAACATGATATTCCACATTTTGACGAGTCACATCTACTTCGCCGATATGAGCATATCGAAGTATTATTTCTAGGTCTTTCGGATGATCACAGTTAAAATTCAATTTTCCATCTCTGCCAACCGATTGCAACAGACTCCAAAAAGCTTGACTTGCTATTGCCAATTTAAATGCATTTATCATTAATTTTTGAGATCCATTAACGTAAAGTTTCCTAGTTAAAAGCCAAGGCATGTTGAAATTTTTTCTTCTGCAATATTCTGATGGATAATTTATTTATTAGTATAATTAAAAAATCGATATTTCCATATATAATTTTATTTGATATATAAATCTTAATTCATTTAACACAATATAACAAATAACATTTTTGACATAATATTTTTTATAAGTTTCTTTTTTCTCGCTTTTTTTCTTAACAATTAACAAAAGTAATTTTTTGTAATAATTTTTCTTTCTTTATAACAGTTATTTTTTTATAAATATAAATATATATATGATTCATTGGAATTGGAATTAAATTTCAATTCCAAATTTTTATTTTTAATTTCGATCTCGAACACGCTTATTAAAATTATATATTTATTATATCCAAATTTATAATACGGTTAAATTTAGAAAATTGTAAAATTAAAACTCCTTAAAAAAGAACTTTATTTTAATATTCTGAAATTTCAGAAAAAGTGTAAATCAAAAAAGCAATAATTTTTATTGAAATAAATTTTGTTTGATGACTCAGAATTTTGATGATGTTTGCGCTGCAAACAGCTTTTCTAACAAAAGGAATGAAGAAAAACTGTTTATATAACACAATTTCTAAATTAATGTTACTGACTTGAAATTTCCCAACAGTTAAAGGTTCGAAAAAATATGAAAACCATTTGATATTTTTAAACAGTGGCAGGATGGATATAGTGAGCACTAGTAGAGTTATAGGGACATAGGGAAACAAGAGAGTTAATCAGTTATTTTATATTTTTGTGTCGCGCTTATTTGATTGATTTTTATTAATTATTGTAATTTTTTATTGTTAAATTTTTATTGTTTAATTTAATTTTATTAATAATCTTTTTTGTTTTAATTTATATAAATAGTTTCTTTCTTTTTATCTTTTTTCAAAATTGTAGTTGGTGGCTTTTATTAAAAAATATATTTTTTTAAAAGAAACCAATTGTTATTTTTTTATTATCGAAAGCCGACTTTTTAATTGCGGGGAAATCGACCTGAGCGCTCTCGAGATGTTCAACGTCAAAATTATCCTTTATACCTTCGTTAACAAAACGATCGAGTCGACCCAATCAATCCAACCGATGGAGACCGAATACACGGACCACAACATATATTTCAAAAGTAGTATTCCTAGCAATTATGTTTAGAATAACATTGATTAAATCGATTGGTTAAAAACTAAAATTGAGTAGAGAGGTTATAATGAAGGATCGGAATGATATGCCAGAAACTCCTGGAAAAATTTGCACCTTAAATCCCTATAAACATAAATTAAAATATACCGATACAATGCGGTTTTAGAATGCGAATAACAATAAATTTAAAGGAAAGCGTTCAAGATATATATTAAAAAATGTTTAAATTGGAATTTCGAATTAAAAAAACTCTTTCAAATGTTTATTAAAGAGTTTTGATAAATTTAATGTTGATTGTTTAAATATCTGAATTTATGTTAGTTTTTATGGAAAAAAAGTGTTTTAAAAAGTGTTAGGGTTTCGAAAAAAAAATTTTCGAAGAAGGACCATTTCTGATAAAATTAGTATATAGAAAAAATTTAAAATAATTCTTTAAATAAAATTATTAATTTTAGACAAAATAATATTAATTTAACAAAATTTGGAATTAAAAATTATAAATATTTGTTTTATTTGATCAATTTTCAAGGCTGGTAAAAAACTACTATATAAACAGCAGCAAATTTAGTTTAGTTTGTCCAAAAAATCTGCCCAAACGTTAAAAAGGAAAGAAAGTAAAATTACTATTAATTCATATTTTGTATTTTCTTATAATTTTTCTGTATATAAAACCTTGAGTATCCCGTATGGGAGAAGACGGTTTTATTTTTTAATCAAAATATCATTCGTTTTGGACATTCACAGTTTTTACTGTAATCTGTTAACTCGTACTTAATATTGATTTGTGTTTGTGTTCTATCATAAAAGAATTGACTTATTATTATTGTTCAACGTGTAAATTTTGTTATTTGAAAATAAAGTTTCATAAAAGAATTAGTGTTCATTATTTATATATTTATGTTGGAAGTCCTTACTGATTAATTGGAGTCAGATTAATGATTAAGGATTTGTATTTTAAAAAAGTTAATATTTAAATTTAAAGATTTAAATACCAAAGAAAAGTGTTATAATAAAAAGTATGTTGAATTAAAAGATTGATATTTTATTTTCATCAATTTGATTATTTTATTTTTTGATAAAATGCAAATCGGACAACAATCATATTCGTATTTAAATGATAATTTAAATCAAGAGTTTAAAGGCCGCTCAAAAATCTATCAGACTCCGTTGATAAATCCGTTGAATTTAATCGGACATCGAAGATTTCCTAACGCTCTAATGAGCACATCTAACGGTAGTTATACACAATGAAAGGATTTCAAATTCATCAGTATTGATTAGATTCCTATTCGAATATTCACATTTGAACGGAAACTCAAATTCGTTAGGGCGAAAATTATCGATTGTCTTTCGATTTATGGAGAATTGTGGGCCGCATTCCTATGGGCTCGAATGATATTACCTGCCCCATTATATATTATGAGTTTAGAATCAATACCAATAAAAAAAGTAATTTGAAAGAGTTTTTCTAGAAAGAAAAAAGTTATATGAATCTATCAACAAGTTAAAAAATACATTTTTATGACTAGAAGATTGTATGTAGGGAAAATTATACTGGTAAAACACATAATTAACACACCAGGACAGCCGCTTCTACAAAAATCGCGTAGTCAGTTGTCATGTTCCCTCCTCTCGACAACATTTTTGTTGGCTCAGAGTTTTTAGAGTTCAAGGGCAACTGCGTATTCCTCTCGATAATTATTCCTTGTTTGAGGGAACATAAACGAGTTGTGTGTGCTTTGGAGCGCCTTCGGGTTCGAACCAGTAACGAGTACTGCCCGACTGGTGGTCTCAGCGCCTGAAGGGGTTGGTAACTCTATTCTCTATCTTTACGTATTTTACTCATAGGTTCTTGATTGGATGTAGCGCAGAAGGAAGGGAGCCTTAAGGAAGTAAGCGACGACCAAACCGCGTGCCTCTCGCATGCTGCGGTCGACCTTCGACACCTCCATGAGGTCATTCGACCTGTCACAGACATCCTCTTTCATTATTATTTACTAATATAATTTTGATCTCAAATTTCTTTGAAAACTTTCACTCACTAGTTCAACATATTACAAAAGTTAATTAATACCTGTGTATTTTCTTACTTTAGAATACCGAATTTATCAAGAGGATTTTTCGGATAATCCGTTCACAATTTAAACTGGTCCACCAAATCAAAATAGTTTTGAGAAATCGAACTTAATCTCCGACGACGAGGATTTGTAGGGGAAATAATAAATAAGTTGAAGTAGTTATTTTGCCTAACTTTAAACCTTGCTCGATTTATTGTTTGACGTAGTTTACATCTTTTCGTTTCTATCCATTTAGTATCAATTTCATAAACTTGTTCGTCCTTACGACATATAGACAAAATTAAAGAAAATCAGAATCATACATTCTGCAAATTGGTGCCAGAGATATATTTCAAAAACTAGAAATTATATTAACATGACTATTCTTCATTGGTAACGTCTATGCAATTTACTGATCTTTGTCAAAGCTTAGTCATGACGAAACACCTCACTCAACGCCTTCTCTCATTACTCTTCACGAAGTCGACACTCGGCAATTTTGAGCTGTAATTATAGTTAGCTGTAATATGTAGCTGTAACTGTCAAAAAAATGAATAATTATCGTTGAATCATGAGTATTGATTCTATGGTAGTTTTATCATTATAACGTTTTATAATCATCGTGTTTTATAATCATCGGATACCAACAGAATTCAAAAGGAATAGTATTTTATTTTTTCAAAACAGGTATATGATTGGTAGTGCCCAATATCAAGTATCAAAAATTCTAGAGATATTATTAAAAATTTGGTTAATAATCCTCTAGAATTTAAACATAGTTTTGAATTTGTTAATCAGAATAGAATATTGAATTGGACCGTAAAGTGATGGTTTCATTTGATACAGTAAATCTTTTCACCAACATTCCATTAACCCAGAGTGAATGAGGTCGGGAGTGTCATACCCAAGATGTTTTATACTTAATGCTGATATTTTTATTTACTAATTTTGTTGAATGAACAATATTATTAATATATATCATGCATAAATGCTAGAATCAAAAACTACACATAAAAATTTTGGGTATCTCATACCCGACTCGGTACCACGTTAAACGTCGAAAAAAAACGTCGAAATGTTCAAACATCAAAAAAAAGTTTTAATAAAACATTAAATGAAATGATGTGTTTTTAAATAATGCTTAAGTGAATAAATAAGTAAATGAAAGTTCTAAATATACCTGTGGAATAATTATGTAAATATTAATGTATTGGAATGTGTGTTGTTTTAATAATCATTATTGTAAATTTGAATTCAAATATATTTTTCTTAGTTAAATATTCTCTTTCACAAGAGTGGCGTCATGAGCAGGATGAAAGCCGATAGTGGAGATCACCAGTCGAAATTACTGGAAGTAATTTTGAATAGAATCCTGAAAAAGACTCCGCCAAAACTCCGAAAACATTCGATGAAGGGGACGATGCTGTCAATTTTTGAAGTGCATGGATATATTTATGCGGCAACTTGAAATATCGGAGGAAACACAAGCTGACTTCTTCATGGAATACTTGGAGGAAGATGTTCAGTGTTTTTTGAAGTCGCAGTTGGGTTACACCCAAAACCAAAAGAGTTTCGAATGGCTCAAGAAAACTTTTTTAAAGCTGTTCGGACGAAAGAAGTCAGATATTTCATCGTGGATGAAATTATTTGGCATTCGACAGAAGGATGGCCAGTCAACGAAGGAGTTTATGAAATAAGTAAGAATTCGTTGTTTTAAAGAATTACCGGAGTTGACCTCCGAAGAAAGAGAGCCAAAAACTCTCCAAGTTTTTATAAATGGTGTAATGAATGACAGAGGTCAAAAGGCACTAAAAGTGTTGCAGCCTAGAAACTTTGGATGAAGCATTCGAGATGATAAAAAAAGAATGTGTAACTCAGGAGATGTCGACAACAGTAAATGTGCTGGCCGAGAATGATGAAATTCAAATACTCAGGGATGAAGTTTCCGAACTGAACAAACGTATTACCTCATAGCAGGAAACGGTAAAAATGCTACAGCAAGATAGACAATCGAGTCAATGAAAAGGCGATAATGGAACGAGAAATCTTGTCAAAGAAACAAGTGGATGCTGGAATTGTGGGAGCAGTAAAAAATGCAACAAAAAGGGGCATATAGATAAGTTTTGTCTAAACCGAAAACGTAAATCAGTCCATGTGGTCGAGTCTGCCAGTATATCCAGTAATGAAAGTGAAACAGATACGGCAACAGATACGGAAGAACCGAGTATTTGTCATATTTCAAATGCAAAGAAGTCGTATGCCAGAGTGGTGAAAGAAACTGTTCCGAAACAAAAGGAACAGAATAACCTTCGAGTAAAGAAGAGCAGTTATAAAGTAAAATATCAGAACAAACCAATGTGTTACGGTCGGATCAATGGGAACAGTAAAAAGATCTTATTAGACACCGGAGCCGAAGTGAATGCTATCAGCTAAGACATGCTAATGGAGTTGCAAGATTCAGATAAAACATTGAAAACCAGACGTTCATCCAGAAAAATCAAGTGTGCAGATGGATTTACAGTGCCTGTTCGAGTGGAAGTATCCCTGATAGTTGAATTGGGTGCTAAAGGGAAAAGTTGCAATTGATGTAACCGGACCACTTCCAGAAAGTAAAAATGGATAAATAAAAGATACATCTTGGGAATTATTGATAACTTTTCAAAATACCCAATGCTGACACCACTGAGAAATATGACTGCGAAAACGATATTCAAATCCATATTTGACAAGTGGATCGTGCAATTTGGAATCCCGGACAGTATACACTCAGATAGAGATACTGCTTTTGAGAGCGAGATCGTACGGGAACATTGTGCTCTTCTCGGAATTAGAAAATCTCGGAGCTCATGATATTATCCTCAAGGTGACGGGGTAATTGAGAAACTATTTGGTACAGCAAAAGACATGCTTTACGCAACAGCGAAGTCATCTGTATGTGAATGGGAAGAGGTGATCCTCTTTGTTGAATTTGGACTAAGAAATATAATTTTTAGAAGCACTGGTTTCTCTCCCTTCGAGGTGATTTTTGGTCGGAAAATGAAGTCTTTTTACTCGGAAAAGAAAGTGAGTCCAGCAAATTATGGAAACTATTGCAAACATATCACATAGCTTCAACAAGTATTACAAGTGGTGAGCCAACAGATCAAGACCAAACAAGAAATTAAAAAGCCAGCTACATCAGGTTCAGGGGGTTGTCTGGCAATTGGTGATCTAGTGCTGGCTAGAATACTACCGCGAATCAAAGGAATCGATATGCCGAGATACGAAGGGCCAAAGCAGTGATCGGTAACATGGGGAAGCATGCGTACAGATTGAAAAGGATTAGTGATGGAAGAATAATAAAGAGAAATGTGGTGGATATCAAAAGACTGAGAACATCACAAAATGACACGAGAAAATCAGAAAAGGCTACAATAATTATGTCAAAAAGTGTCAAAAATGATCATCATGATGTACATGAAGAAAACCAGATGCCAGAGGAAGATCGACGGAATATTAATAAAACAAGAGTGAGACGCAATCCAGTTCGAGACCGACAGAAGCCTAAAAGATACAGAAATTAAGTTGTCGAACAGGGCGAGTGTGGAATAATTATGTACATATTAATGTATTGGAATGTGTGTTGTTTTAATAATCATTATTGTAAATTTTAATTCAAATATATTTTTCTTAGTTAAATATTCTCTTTCACAACAATACCTAAATTATTTTTTTGAACCGAAAATGAACTTACTCTATACAAATTTACTGGGTACGAATTCAGAATTACCCATAAACATGATACAAAATTTCATCTTTTATTAAATTTATATTTTAACAATTACCTTTTTAATTAACATTTTAACGTAAATTTTCATTTCAATTAAAATACATTTTCAAAAAATTAAAATTATAATAACATTTTATTTATTTCAACTTAACCATTTTTAGATTACATTTAGAATTTATTTAGGACAAAATATTATGACAAAAAAATAACAAATATATGATTAAAAACATTATATATTGAAAATGAACTTAGAATATATACCCGAGCTTTAACAGCATTGGCATTTATTAAAAAACATGTTAGAAATGTTTTCAACTTCTTAAAATCAGGTGAATCTTCATGGTGTCATAGCTGGTGTAACCATTTCTCGACTCACTCACGCCGGGTTAAATGAAACCATTAGTTTATGAGTTAAATTATGGGATAATTTGGTAGAATATAAAAATAAGTCATTGAGTAGTAAAGCATTAAGAGTATTATTAGAATTCAGTA
>MQRK01227961.1:0-13334 GCA_001938485.1 Girardia tigrina
ATATATATATATATATATATTTAAATAGATTTAATAAATTATTTTAATTCAATTACGAAAGAAATTATTTTTATCAGTAAAAATTTCATAATTTTCCGATCAATTAATTTAATTTATTCCACGATTTTTCGTTTTTCGAATATTTTAAATATTCCTTTTATGTTTTAAATCTTTTTTTCTCCGTTATTATTCGATATTTTTATTATTTTGAATTATTTTATATTTAATTTGCTTTTCTATCGAATTTTATGAACGGTTTCCGCAGGCGATTTTCTCCGTTTCTACAAGTCGCAGTTTCACAACAATCACAAAAAAATCTCTATCGATTCCAAAACCAAAAATTATACCGATTTTTTTTCTTTTTGTTGTTTTAAAATAAAAATACATTTCGTTTGAGAATTGCACGTCGCGATTTCGATTTCAAATAACCACGACCCGAAGGATTATTTACGCGGACTTTGGTCGACACAGTTCGATTGCGTAATGATTTTCTCGGAGTGGAATATTCCAATTTTTGATCGGAATCTTCGTTGATTTTCACCTTGACTTTCGATGAGGAATTTGAGTCGACTTCGTCGGTGTTTTCCGATTTCGAAATTTCCTCTTTGTTTTGAAGATTTTCTTCCATTATTTTCACTTTTGTCGTTCGTTTATTAGCGACAAGAATTTGATATTTTTACTTTTAAATTATGCGCAATTGGAATATTTAAACAACGTTTAATATTTTGTAAGAATTTTAATTTTAGCATTTAATGAAATTTTTTTTGAAAGTAATTTTATTGAATGTAATTATAAAAAGATGTTTTTATTAAACCACGTTTCTGTCGTGTAGAAAAATTTTCATCTACTTTCTGAAGCTGAAGGATCTAAAATCTGTGAAGTTTTCTAATCATGATTATAACACACGAATCAATTATAAAATTATTTTTGCAAAAAATATTCGATTGCTCTATGATGCGGTTACAAATTTAAATGAAAAACAATAATTCAAATTTGTGTTTTATCTATTTGTCAAAACTTTATGAATTTGGGTACTTTTTTGTAAATACTTTATTTTTGAATTCCTTACTAATTATAGATTTTTTAGTAACATATTCCCATAAGGTATTTTCAGAAAAAAATATTGATCATTTGAGACTCGTTATTCCTTGTCTTTTCACTTAATCTTTTCGTATAAAAAAAACATTTTGGTTTTTTCCAGTTTCGGCCACTGCATTTTTAAGACGGGACAATTTTAAGCAGCAATCAATAGTGTGTTGGCGTATCTAGGTGATTGGTAAATTTATTGTTTAAAAATAAATCAAAACAAGTAAATATGTCTTTAATTCAAAATATATTTGTTATTTACAAATTAGAAAGATTAAAGAAAACATAAACATTAAATTTGGTAATTTATAATTTGAATAGTTATGGAAGTAAATTTACCTACCTATATTCAATTTAATATATAAAAATACAATTAACTAAAATATATATATTATATGTTTTTCTCATATTAGCAGATCGAGAATTTCTCCAATATAATTCTTTATTTTTTGCTCTTTTATACTCTTTTGTTCGCGTTCTAGGTGATTAAATTAAAAACGAAAATTAAAAAGAGTAGGTAATTTATTTATAAAACATTTATTGATAATCACAATGTTTATAAACTGATTATAAAGAACTTAACCCTATTTATTTGAATTTGTATTTTGGGTAGGATGGTAAATTACCCTATGTAAATCTATATATATATAAGATATTATTGAAATATATAAATTGCATGGTTGATTTAATTTTTCCGTACTTTTCATTTAATCTTCAGCGCAATTTCAATTTTTGATTCAACTTCTATTCAGCTTCAATTCAGATTCCTCTCAGTTTGATTTTGATTTATATTCGTTTACGGATTTCGTGATCGTTCTAAGATCAAGCTGAACGTTATTCCGAGATTCCGCTCTTGATGGATCAAGATCCACAATTAATTAAAGTTTTTAAAGTTTAATTAGGCTTTTTCTTTCTTCTATGGAATATATTCTTTCTCACTTTATCCTGATCTCTTCTTTTTCCTTTTTGTATAGTTCACGCATTATACGGTTTGTCGTGTTCCCGTCTCTTCACAACATTTTTGCAGGCTCGAGCCCCCATCCGTTTTTTGAGTTCAACGACAACTCATATCGACTCAGACAATAAAAGAATGTCTAGTTATTGTTCAGGGGAACGGACACGTTCTTCTCGAACACCTTCGGGTTCAAACAGGTGACGGGTGTTTCCCGATCGGTAACTGCAGCACCTGGAAGGGTTGATAGTTGACATTTTTATTTGTACATACATGATTTTAATAATAACGAACGAAGGGAGCCTAACGAAGTAGAAGACGATCACCCGCATGCCCCTATGCATACTGCGGACCGACCCGCGTCACCTCCAGAAGGCTGTTCGCCGCATTTGACAAATATTCTACTAATTATTTACGTTTATTTTGTCTTATGAATTCGCACATCGTTACGTTCATGCGTAACTGGTTTCGAACAATAACCTTTTAACTCGTCGACATTTTCGAAAGTTTTTTTTTGTTAGTTACCTTAATCTAATTGATTCATTGGAAGGAAAGCTGCAATAAGTCATTCAACTCAATGCCTCAGAAAACCCAGATTAAGACAGACTCCAACATTTGGATGGTGTCTCGATCGAACTATTCCCAAACAACAAGGATCTAATGGCAAAATGGCTCAAACTGTGAGTAGTAAAATTATTATTTTTACACTACTATCCATTAGGAATTCCACCGAAAGAAATATATTTAATTGGAAATAACGATTATGTACATTATTAGCGTTACATTAGTTGGGAATTATTATCATTACAATATTATTTACAAAATTAAGAAATATAACTAAGGATTTTTATTCAGTCGGAAACAATCATTAAGTATACTAATAATGAGTAGTAGAATTAATATCGTCGCATTATTATTCATAAAGTTAGGAAGTTTATCGAAGAAACCATACGCCCATTATTCAATAAATCATTTGTTAAATTATAATTATTATTTACAATCATGAAATTCAAATATTTTATAGACACTTGGGAAAATGGACATATTTGCAAATCGTAAAAGAAACCATCCGACGCATGGTTCAACGCCTCAACATTGAAAATCTCCTTAAAAAATGTATTTGCCTAACAATGGAATCACTTGTATTTGTTACCACACCAACTTGAATATTCGACTCAAAAGGAACCCTTCCTCGCGATCAACATCCCGCACGCCCGAAACCTTTAGTTGAAGTTTGTGAGGATAGTCAAAGTCGACTATCCTCGTCATTTGTAAATCGGTTCCGAGCACGCAAAGCGAGGAACGCAAGAAGACTCCACAGAGTTCCGCTCAGTTACTTAGGGAAGCTTCTGAAACCCTTTAAAAATTAGAAATTAGCAAATCTTAATTAAATAATTAAAAGTTACCGCGATGAATCAGTGAATGCGCCCACGAATAAACACATGCGCCTGATAAGTCGAAGTAGATGCTTAAAAAACAAAGATTAAAATTGAAAATTCGTAATTAAAACCCCTCGCCTGCATCCTGTCAAAATTGACCTTACCCGACAGTCGCCGTTCGATTGCAGATGGTGTTGCACTAGAAACAGATAAACAACTGTTAACCAATTTAAATAATAAAGAGCGTTAGATTGCATAGGTAAAGTAGATTCAAAATTGTTAGAGGTCATTCAGAATCAGGCAGAAGTATTCATGGCTGACAAATGGGATGTTGGATGTACCAGCTTAGCAAAACATCATATTAAGACGAATGAAGAGCCAATTAATTTAAAACCTTTTCGTCAACCAATGCATCTCGAAGAAAAAATCATGGAGACTATAAAGAATTTGTATGATAATAATATAATTCGGAAGGGTAATTCACCTTGGAACACACCGTTAATTTGTGTGTGGAAAAAAGAGAAGAAAGATATTCGTATCTGTTTGCATTTTAGGCGTTTAAATGCAATAACGGAGAGACAAGCTTTTCCCATGCCAAATGTTGATGAGATGTTGGATGCTTTAGGAGGTGCAAAGTATTTTAGCTCGATTGACCTTGAAAATGCTTATTATCAGGTTGAGCTGGACAAAGAATCTCAAGAGAAAACGGCCTTTTCTACAAAGCAAGGCCAGTATTGTTTTACTCGTATGCCGTTCGGGATAGCGGCTGCGCCGGGAACTTTCCAAGAGATGATGACAAAGGTAGTCGGAGGATTCAAGGGTGCCACTGTATACTTAGATGATATCTTGGTATACACAAAAGATCGTGAGCAACACTGTATCGTTTTGAATCAAGTTTTAGACAATATTAAGAAAGCAGGATTGCGGGTGAACCCAGAAAAATGTCAATTGTTGAAACGGAAAATAAAATTCTTAGGACATATAGTATAGACGGTGTAAAAACGGACCCGTCCAAGATTGAAGCAATAAGAAGGTTTGGGAAACCAAAGTGTGTTAAAAACTTACGCAGTTTTTTGAGCATTTGTAATTATTATCGACGATTTATAAAAGAGTATGCAAAGAAAGCTAGAGTATTAGAACAATTAAAATAACAAATAACAATAAAAAACTGAATTGGACAAGCAAGATAGAGTTAGCATTCGAAGAGATGAAGACAAGCCCGATATTGTGTTTTCCTGACATGAAAAGAGATTTTATTCTAGATATGGATGCTAGTTTCGACACCATTGGAGCTGTGTTAGCCCAGAAGGATGATCAAGGAAAGGAAAGAGTTGTAGCTTATGGATCACGATCACTGAATAGTCACGAGAAGGGCTATTGTGTTACAAGAAAAGAATTGCTTGCTATGTATTATTTTTGTAACCATTTTAGACATTTTCTGTATGGTAAACGGTTTACTTTGCATACCGACCATAAAGCAATCACGTTTTTGCTGAACACTAAGAAGCCAATTACATCGCAGTTTCAAACGTGGATTAACTATCTGAGCAGCCTGGATATGAAGTTAGAATTTCGAAAAGGATCTTCGCACAGGAAAGAAATATTAAAACAGAAAGATCCACTATACTTAAAAGAAATTATTCCCTTTCAGACCCAGTGTCCGTCTCAACTTTTGACTCATGTCTCCAGGCTTAAACCTGTCTTTGTTGTCAATCTCGTGGTAGCGTTTGGCATTCTTCTTAAGAATCGACGGCCGCTCCTGTGATGGTTTGGAGGCTCTTTCTACCTAGGTCAGGTCGCGATCTTTGATCATCGTGTAGAACAGTCGACCGGATCTGCAACTGGATTCGCCGGATGTGTTCAGTTGGTAAAAATCATAGTCTGACATTTGCAATAACAAAATGTCTCAATCTAAATTAAAATAATTTTTATTAAGATTTTTACTAAATTTAAATTTACGCCAATTGAATTTAATATTATTAAAACTAAATTTCATTATTTTTTTTATTAAATTAAACAATTTATTTTTACCTTATTATACTCATCGATTTTTTAATTTTTATCGATATCGTAATAATCTACTAATTTAATATTAGTAAATTACTATCTTTTGGGGACAAATATTAATTCATCAAATTATATTTTTTTCTTGGAATTATTATCTTAACTCCAATTTTTGTCTTTTCGCCCTCAAACAATCCAATAAAAATTATTAACCATCTTCAGAATGTTATTTGTAACAATTACTATTGTTAAAATCGAAAGTACACGGAAACAAGAAAAGAATTAACCTAGCAATTAGACACAAATTTCAAAATCTCAAATCTATTACCCAAGAAATTACAATTTCTAAATTACAAAAAACCAAGAAATCCTTTAATATTTTCCAATTCCTCGGACATTCCGATATAACTCAAGTCAATATTCTATTCAGACATCGGGTTTTTACAAATTTTTATTCCATATTACTATATTATTGGTTTAATTTTGTCTTCCCGGCGGTTTATCATCGGTGATTACATTTAACGTTTTACTATCCATATTGATAAAAGTATTTCTTTTTGTGTAGTTTTGTTTCGTTTTTCCAATATATATTTTCATTGCGTTATCTAATTTATTTCTGTTTTATAATTATTTATAACTAAATTACATAGTAAGCCTAGTATTCAGCGTTTTAAGGATGTACTATTAGCATTAGCATTATCAAAAGCGTGCATGCACCGACGGACAGGTGGCATCGGTGTCCTTGAGTCGGTTGGCAGTCTGCAGATAAACGGACGATAATAATGATTATCATCCTCTCTCATCCTGTCGAATAAACAACATGCACATAACAAACAATCATGCAGACCTCCCAAGAACGTCGGGCTGGGTGTGCAACCAATCAGATATATATACCTTGCACAACACAGCACAAACACACACTCTTTACCATTATTGTAATTTGACATACTTTTATTTCACTTATATTTGCGATACATCTTACGGTTTATTAATATTGGAGGGACAAACGTTTGAACGAACATAATTCGATAATTAATTGACGCAGTTTTGACGATTAAGCCCGATATAATTTGTAATTCGTGAATTTATTTGGAGGTATATTTTCGTTATATTTTGATTGTTTAGGAATTTTATTACCGATAATTGAATGTTATATTTTATTATATTATGAATTTTATTATTGATAATTAAATGCATTACTTCATTTTGTATTGCAATGTGTCGTTTTGGTTATTAATATATGTCGTCGATTTCAATGACTCTACGATTTTAATGAATAAGCTCGGTTGCACAACCACCCGTGGTGATGCGGTGAAAGGCATGGGCTTTCGAGAAGTATCGGCCCGATATTTATTGATGGAGGTCATAATAGTCGGACCTGTTGTGTCACGGTTAAGAGGACAAAAGAGGCCGCGTAAGAGTAATGCGATAATAATAATAATGATTATAGTAATGAGATTATAAGTAAATTTTTATGTGCCTTTAATAACCGGTTTTATTATTTTTATGATAATTGTTATATATATATATATATATATATCTTTTAATGACCCTTGAATCAACGAATTTATTTGCATAAACGATTTATTTTAATTTTGTTATTGCCTTTAACAATCGGTTTATGTTATTTAATATATTTTATTCATAATAATTGTTCTTTTGTTTACACCTCATTTAAAGATATCCTAATCGGTTAATTTATTAGTATTATTCTCGTTCGAAACTTTAAATTAGAATAACTAGTGAAGAGAGTTTTAGAACTAACACCAGAGTCCGTGGAAGTCATGACATTGTAGGTCAATGTAATGATATGAGAGTGATAACTAGTCTGTGACAGTATGAAAGGGAGTGTAGTGGGGAGTTTTGAAGGGCTGCGATGTATAAAGTTCGGAGTATCCATGTAAATAGTTGTATATAAAGATTAATTTATGGTAAGCGGTTGTGAAAATTAATTAGAACAATCACTGGTAGAATAAATAAAAGGATTGAGTTAATAAATGAATCTTAATTGTTGTATATTGTCTTGTATTTATACGGATGAAATTAGTTCGAATAACTTTAACTCTATTTTAATAAATTTCTTTAACAAATTTTTTTTATTAAATTCCTTTATTAAATTTCTGTAATTAAATTCCCCAATTATTTCTGAATAAATTTGTAAATAATGTTTATAGTGGCATGAGGTAATTGAGTTGATTTTTCGACAAGGGTTAATCGTGTAACAGAATCGTTTTGTTAATATTTAGTAACCTTTCGGTCTTGTCGATCACATAACAACCTTTGAGCTTAGTTTCCCAGTAATGATGTGTATTTGGCCATTTTTAATTTAATTTTTAATTTTATGTAATTTCTCTGGATGAAAAGCGCTAGATAATTTTATCGGGAAAAATAAAACTTATTTAGTTATTAATGTGACTGAGGAGGAGGCTTAATTTATACAAATCACTATCGAGACTTTTTGACAACTTGAAATGAATATCTTGTCTAATTTATTTGGCCGTTACCAATATAGTTATCAACTTAGGGTATACTCGAGATGATTTCGTTCACGCAAAACTAAATCGAATAAAATCTGACGTTATTAGAGTCGTTTTACAATCGATATTTGAGAAAGTCACAGAAATGTAGATGATGCTTCGGGTAACCCATCTCAAAGGTATCTATAAATTGACGTTAGTAGCGTGAAAAAGTTAAGCCTTAGTAAATTATAAACAAAAAGTTAATGTCGAGTTTTCATCGAGGCAAAGAACCTTTTGGAGGTGACGCAGGCCGGCCGCAGAATGCAAGGGGCACGCGGACGGACCGTCGTTTATCTCCTTGGGGCTCTCTTTGTCTTACCTTAATAATTCATCAGTGTAATTTAAAATGCAAGCTTTAGTAACATCAACCCCTCCAGAAGCCGAGCTACCAGTCGGGCTATACTCGATACTGGTAGAGAACCCGAAGGTGCTCTGAAGCACACACAACTCATTGATGTGCGCGAAGGAGGCGCGTCTGTTCCCTTCAACCATGAGTGATCATCGAAAAGAGTACAAAGCACACACGAGTTGCCGTTGAACTCTAAAAACGGATCGGGGCTCTGAGCTTACAAAAATGTTGAACAAAGGGGGAAACGACATATTAGATATTATCTCCATTCTTTTCACAACCCGGTTTTTCGCATTACCAATATTTACAGTCGTTTATATTAATCAAATTTAGTAACTCAAATTTTCGTACATTTTAAATAATATTCACATCTGTTCAGCTAAGTCATATAGTTGTCACTACTCCGCTACTTCAAACCATCTAAAGTCGGTCGGATCCATCAACATATAACTTCATGGGATATTCCCTGCAACTCTCGCATACTATCTACAGCTCATAAATTAAACTTTATTTATACTATATAAGACGGGTGTCCCAAAAGTTCATGGACTGAGAGAATATGGCTTGGTCACGTGTGTGCGTGACTGTAACGCGCAGTGTGTGTACGATGACATGAGGGGGGAACCAACCAATTCTAATTGAGGTGAACTCTCATTGGCTGCCCGTCGGCATGTGTGTGACATACGAATGTATTATTTTGTCATTTTTCTCTCTTGTAGTTAGTATGGAAGAGGCAGTGAAATCTCAACGAGCAATCATCTATTTCCTCTGGAAGGAAGACACCCCCACTGCAGATATTGTGCACCGTTTACACCGCGTCTTTGGTGATGCCGCTATGGTAGAACAGCTGTGTTTAAGTGGGTGCAACGATTCCAGACAGGGCGTCAATCATTGGAGAATGATGGACGCAGTGAGCGACCAACAACGCCCGGATGTTAATAAAATGTGAAAGACACAGAGATTGGAAAAGTGTGTGAAACTGAATATTGAAAAGTTTGATAGCGATTTTGATGATGATTGATCGATTTTGTTAACTGGAATAAACTTTTTGAATTTGTTGTTACTTATCAATCCGCGAACTTTTGGGACACCCCTCGCACATATGACCTGCCGCTCTCTCATATCGCGATACTGTCCATCACTAATAGCTCTGTCTCGTCGGCCTTAGTTCTGTTTTCTCTCAATACTGCACGAACAATGCACAAACCAAGGCCTTCTCTCGTTATAATCAATAATAAACTCATGACGGTTACAAGAACCAGTGACCGACTTCAGAAAGTTTGAAATAGCCAAACAAATGACTAAACATCAACGAAGTATTTTATTAGATCAACTGATTGGCTGAATCAAAGAATAAATGTCATATGATTTAAAATTATATTTAGCAAAATTGAATTAAATTATCAAAATGAATAAAAGATTAACGAAACATAAATCAAATAAAATATATTCTATGGAAACTCAATTAAAGCAATATGCAAATTAAAATAAAATAGGTGTGGAATATAATGTTAAATATTAAAAGAAAATAAAATTACAACGGTTCATACTTGCTTAATAGAAGTAATTGTTCCATTCAAAAATCGGTTATAGGAAAATATTTTATGCGATAAATATGCTATTAGGTTCGTGATTAAAATTGGACGTCATAATTTTGTAAACTTTATTTCTATTACAATTTTCATTATTGAAACAAATTTATGAGGAACAATATTTCAATTACATAATCCAGATCTCAAAATTCTAAATATAAATAATAATATCGATAAATATACAAATAAGTTATTTTATTCAATTTTGCATAAATCATATGTTGTTTTTTGCTTTATTAATTTTTTACAATGTTTATTAATTGAAATCTAAATTTAGATTTTTAAAAATATTTTTTAAAAATTCAATTCTTAAATGTTTTTTTTGATTTTTAACTATTTTTAACTTTCATCTTCTTCATCTATCAACTTTGATATGTATTTTCATGATTTAAATGACATAATGATTACATAAACATTGCTTTGATATATAAACGCGAGTATATCATTGTTAATTCAGTCTGATGATGACGGTCGATCCGTCGAAATTAATAACAATAAATTCTGATGATCGTTTTTTGTTTTTTAAAATTAGTTTATCATCATTTTTTAAATATTTATAAGATATTATTATCTGTGATTAAATGGTTCGAAAAGAAGCGGCATCTTTGAAGCTCAAACTGAAAATTGATGATTCTGACTTGCAATTATCTGAAGGGTGTCTGTTATTATTGAAAACCGTCATGGAATATCGCTTTAAAAATTGTGTGGAGAGAAGGGGTCTGTTGATCAAAACGTCATCAATCTTAGTACTACCAAATTGAGAGAAAAAATTGAGAAATATCGTCTTGATGATGTTTATCACATGGATGAAAATTATTTGTTGTTTTGGATGCAACCTGATAAAACACTAGAATCTAAAAAAGTGCACGGATGAAAAAAGTATAAAGAGCGAGTTACGATTTCCTTTTACTGTAACGCTAGTGGCAAAAGCAAACTTCCGTCGTAAATAATAGGGAAATCTATATAACCAGAATGTTTGATAGGAATTATTAAGAACATTAATTGGGTTTTCTTTACATTTATTTTTATCACAATTTGAATCGTCACTAGAACAATTCTCTGTAAAACTTTCGTAGCTCTTCCTCGTTCTTGATTGATAATCTTTAATAATATTCTTTAATGTATTATTATTCAAACAAATTTAAATTACAATTTAATTATTACAAAAATAATTTATACTTTTTATTTAAATATTATATAAATTAAATTATATTATATTTTAAACATTACAAAAATAATTTACATTATAAATTATAATTTAATTATTACAAGAATAATTTATACTTTAAATTTAAAATAATTTTTATTTATTTTAAGAAAATATTATTAAAATATTATTTATGAAATATTAGTTTAATTTTAAAGTGATTATTTAAATTTTAATAATTGATTAAACAACCCGTCGTTTTAAAATATTTAATCCTAAAACAACATACCAAACAGCACACAATAAACACCATTCAAAAATATTCCTCACAGGAATAAACACAAAAAAATGTAGGAATCGATTTTTATGTCAATGAAAGCGCATGGATGAAGGCTGTATATTTGGTTTTCCATCAATACGTGGGATTTTAGCGCATGCGTGGTTGTTATTTTTTTGAATTTGTGTGGTGCGATGTGTCGTGAATATTGTCAACATTAATGGAGGAACGAATCAGTTTGGAAATTGGATAGAAAAGAAAAGGTCCAAAAAGGAAAAATTAATTCGTTATAAATTTTCGTGTAGGACAACCAAAACGTCGTTTCATATTCTCCTGCATTATTATTACTATTATTGTTATTATTGTGGTTATTTGAAATGAAATTAATCTCGGTCAACGATAAATCGTTATCGGCGAAATTTCCTGAACGTAGATTTTTATTTAGACCGTAATAAAATATTTATAATTAAAATAATAATTATAGTTATGGAAAAAAATCAATCAAAATTACTTGATGGATTTAAAATCTCAAATTATTATTTATCGTTGGATGCAACAGTTTTTAACAAACAAGTAGTTTTATTCTTTAACTTTAGCAAGAGTGATTATTATTATTTTTTGTTAATTTTTAAACTATTATTAATACATCTTATTGTGTTATTTTGTTTTGTCATTTATTTATTTATATATTTTTGTAAAACCTTTATTTAAAATATTTATTTATTTGAGATTAACAACAAATAAAGGTTTTACAAAGACAAACATCTTCCCAAGATGGCTAGTAAAATTTGATACTTCGGAGGGGAAAGAAAACCGAAAAATTTTATTGTTATTAGATAATACCCCCTTTCATATTGTTAACACGGTGGTTTTGATAAATTTTGAAATAATATCTTTGCCCACAAATAATTCTTAAAAAATTTAAACTCTAGATGTTGGTTAATATCATCATTCAAAAGAAAATACAAAACATTTTTTATGAAATGGTTCTATGAAAATTACAAGCTTTACAAAAATGTTACAAAATTAGTGAAATAGCACCTTTTGCGTGATTGAATACAAAAAAAAAGAATTTTAGACCGATATTAAACCAATTAAATACGAGCGGATGATTGTACTGTGGTGTCCATTTATTAATATCAAAAATCCATTCGTTAATAGAAAACCTGGATTTTTATGCTCATTTTTTTGATTTTTGGAATCTAATTGAAGGTAAATATTTTTTTGATATATATTAATTTAAATACAATAAATAATAATTTTTTCAACATGTGTTAAATTAAATATAATAAATTTTAAAGAAAAATTAAAAGATATAATTTAGTCTTCCATTCAATAATGTTATGTATTCATTTGTTAATAAAAATGGATATTGAAATTATGGAAATAAACAATTTTAATACATTTTTTATTCATTTACTTTTTTCCATTAAATTATTTAAATTATGATTCATATTTATTGTGAGGAATGTTTTGAATTGTGTTTTGATATTGTGCATGTTGTATGTTGATTCGGATTGTGCCTCTCCTACACAGATGGATGATTGATATTTTCTTTGATTCCTACTAATTAAAAATAATTTAATTTAATTTCAAAGTAATAAGATTTTAAATAGTTATTGAATGTATTATTTATTTTTTAATGTAATTTAAAATTTTAATATATTAATTTAATATGTTCTTTCTTTAAAAATGTTTAGATTTAATTTCAACCAATTAGATTCTTTATAATTAATAATTTTTATTAACAGATTTTCATTTATTGAAAATAATTAGTTTGAACTCAGAAATATATTGATCAAGTGAGATGTCAAATAGTGAATGCGCTTGTGATATTAATAAATGTTGTAAACCTCATATTGATGTTGTTAATATTTATAATTATAAGATTAATGAAATTTTTGAAATATTTTTTTCAGTGTCGAACTTTTTTTAATTTAAAACAAAAATTCAATTTTTAAAAATATTTATTTATTTTTATTAATTTTTTAATAAAATTAAATGTATTTTTTACTTATGCAATTATTAA
>MQRK01227962.1:2610-12645 GCA_001938485.1 Girardia tigrina
TATACATTCTATTTTTTGTAAATATATCATTCGTTTAAAAATTCTCATAATCTCTCATTACTGCGAACACACCGGTGGTCGGTGACTTTTGGTAGGGCGGTGTATATATATATATATACCAGTGTATACCATTTACATATCAATAAATCATTTTGCAAGCCAATAAAATCATTTTTGTCAAATCATTTCAGTTATTTTGCAAATCAATAAAATAATTTACCAAAACAAATAAATTTATTTATAAAGTGAATAAAATAAAACCAATAAAACAATAAAAATGAAAATATTTTCAAAATTCATTTTAATTTCTTTATAAAAATTGCAAATAAGGTTAAAAGTTGAAAAAAAAATTGATTACATTGAATCTCTCACTCACTGCTGCCATCAAAATACTTCTTAGTATGTTCAAATATGTGTACTAGACATAAGAACCTAAGAGCTTTTAAATAAACTCTGAGCCCGTAGTTCGGTTACAATGTCCATCATAAGGCCATTAAACTTTACTACAGTTACTGTGCCATAGTCAATTATTTTGGGAAATAGAATTCAGCCTCTGATCATTACTGAAATAAGATTGACAAATCTCCCCCTTAGTGTTGAAAAAACTATAAAAGCCCCGGCTCCTTTCCAAGATCTTGCCCAATCTGCAGTAAAATGATAATTAAATCCACTCTAAACAAAAAACAAATTTTTATCGGTAGGTAAATTTCTTAAAAATTTCACGGACACGGTCATTTGGACGATTATAACTGGACGATATTCAAATGGGCGATATTCAACTATGCGACGGACAAAATAATAATAAATAATTAAATAATACACTGAATTATAGCCAACATGTATTAAACCTATGTATTAAACCATTCTAACACAGGTTCAAGCTCATCAGGTATTTTATTTTCTAGTTCCGTTAATGCATGAATTATGTCTTCCTGTGGGACAAAAGCAATGGAGGTTATCATTTTTGAATATAGAGCAATTTGGGTATCATTATTATATTTTCCTAATCGATGATTTGATGCTAAATGTTTTCTTAAATTTTGAATTAAATGAAATTGGCAAACATTGATATTTGCATGAGGGAAAATTGAACGGAAGGAATGATGAATAACTAGTTCGTAATCCACATTTTAATTTAATTTGAGAATTTAATTGAGGCCAGAGTTTACGATTCATTTGGAATAATTTTAAGTATGTTCCACTTTTCTTATCCGGTAGCAAACAAAATAACAATGGATAAATAAAATTTTCATCTGTTCTTGCTAGTACAACAAATATTTGTGAAAAAAAGAGGAGAAAGAAGAAATGTTCCATCTAGAAATTTTGATCATTAAAATTAGGTATATCTTTTAGAAAATTTCAGAAAATGTCAGCCAATTTCAGAAACGAACTCTGTTTACTTTCAAATCTTTAATCCCAAAATATCTTTGTTTACAAATTAAATTTAATTGATATATTTAAAGAATTTTTTTGCCGATGGTAATTCTTTACAAAAATTTTCACAATAATTATTAAAGTAAATGTTTTTTTATCACGATTTTTTATATACAATTTTTCTTAAATGTTTTTTTTAATTAATTGCTTCATATTTGGACCTTCAACCATTCATTAGCAATTCTTTTATATTTTCACTCCATGTGGAGAGGTAATGACGACCAAATATTAATATTCGCAGTGTATCAAATTGATCTCTTCTAGAATCTGCAAGTAAAAAAGGTTCAAATGCTTTCGGGCTATATTCACATTTTGCATATTCTTGCGGAATAATTATTTTTTATCGAGACTCAGGATTTTCAGGTGCCTTTAAAAGTTTAATTCTTCATCTTGGTATTTTTCGTCGTATTAAATTATTGGTGGACAGCATACCACGTATTGAAGAAGAAACATTTTCAATTGTTTTGGATCTTATTCGTAAAGGGCCCTCCATTTTAATAACTGCAAAAAACTTGACAACTGTATTTACTCTTTCTAATTGTATAACAAATTGCCAAAATAAATGCAAAAATAATTTAGCAGTCGTCCTGTTGACCGTCGCCCAGTTGAATTTCGTCCAGTTGAAATTGGCCAAATGTCGCGTACACAAAATTTCAATGAGTATACCATTCTTGCTGTGATTTATGTTGGATAATTGATATGAAAAGGTCACATGTGTGCCTTTTTAAGTGTGCGCATCAATCTTTTTAGGTTAATGGGTTAGTCAATCTTATTAGCAATGATTCACCATTCAACCTCTCATAATGTGAATCAAAATTATTCTGAAGAATAGAAAATTCATTTTTTGAAATTGATGAAGTTCTATCTTTGCGATATTTGCAGTGATCAAGAACCTCAATTGATCTACTCAACTGTGAGTGTTTGAGATAACGATTTGTCTCTCCAATGTGTGGGCCTCCAATCTCTTTCAACAGTATCAATCTGTAAACTCAGCTTAGTTTTAATTTAATTACTTTTCTTAGAACTCCAGGGTTTCTTTTCCTATTTAGAAAAAGATCATATAACCACCACACATTTTCTTTGTCTTCAAATTTGACAAAAACAATTTGTATCATCAATCAAAATTTGTTGTATCTACAAAATAAATTGTAAAATAAAACATTTCAGCAAAACATTAGAAATATATTTTACTAAAGAAAAAAAGTATTAGTGATGTTTGCATAAAAGTTACATAGAATCAACAGCTACGCTTAGAAAAACATTTTTTGTATTCAAAAAAAGTTAAGTCTCAAAAAAAATAAAAATTAGTTTCACATCATCAAACAAGTTTTGCTCTGAAATGATGAAGAATGTTTATTTATTTCCAATGGAGGAATCATTTTTCTTCCAGGAACCACAGAATGCAAACTTTGAGGTGGACTTATCGAAGGTTTATTTGTTGGCGCTGTAGACGTACCGACCATCTGCAGAAATCTATTTGTTTCGGTGGACACTAAAGCCATAATCAAAAACAATAAAGGAAAAAATATAAAAAAATAAATAAAAATCAAAAAGAGATCATAAAATAAAACAATTATTTTAAAAAAAAAATTTCCGAAATTTTAATACTTCCTCCTAAATGTGGAGGTAGGATAAAGATACCACGAGGTTTGGGCCACGATAGCAAAATAATGGTATCTATATTGCATTAAACATTATAAGATGGGTCAAAACAACAGAAAATGAGGGTCTTTACGTAAATGTTAGCATTTTATTTGTATGTTAAATCTAAATTAGAAGAGCTTGAAAACTTTTGCATTTATTTTTCAAACAACTTTAAGTAACATCCTCTATATTTTCGGTATAGTGAACGAAGAGAAAATATGGTTTAGTAAACATTTATCAATGCACCAAAGTTAGCAACAATCACTTTCCTAACGTTTTCAACTGATTCATCCAGTAAAAGATATAAGATTCTTCAAAAAAGTATAAAAGAAGAGTCTGATTCGAATAAGAGAAGATTGCGAAAATAACACTCATAAAAATGAATTTTACTAATTTATTAATTTATTTTTATTTCCACTTCTATATTAATTAAACCATTGTGCTGAATGTCTTTGGTCGTGTTTGTTTCGCGAAAACAGCGCAGATCCCATCTTAAAACGATGTTTTAATTTTCCTTTAATTTATTCGGCATCCATTCGTCAAGCGCGTTCATCAGTGCATCCTTGGCTAAATCCATGGTTCATATAGCGAGCCATTTCTGCCACTTGGTGTTTTCTTTTAAATTAGTATAAAATAACATAAATTTAATTTTTTTTCATATTTTACATGATTTCAAATGTTATTTAATAACGATTGAAACAAAAGTAATTTTATAAATAATGAAAGAAAGTGATGGCTTTAAATAACGATAAAATAACTTATAAGAACCTTATTTCTGAGCATTTAATTAAACACGTGAATCATAAAATCTGACTTTTGTTTTTCGTACAACATAATTGTGAGGGGTTTGTCTGATAATAAATGTATGTTGATTGAAATTTGTTGAGTGTATTGTTCTCTCCCGTTCAATGTAATTATTTATACGATGATCTTAATTTGAATTATATAATGATAAAATGAATATATGACAAATAAATATTTTGTTTTAATATTCAGATTTTTCGGCGAATATTTAAATTAAGCGTGATTGTATATTCTTGATCTTAAATAAATGTTTTCAAAAGAAGAGTCTTGTTTTCTTGATAAACAGACCGAAACGTGCGGGGTAATTAACAATAATAAATAAATAATCATTAACAAACATAATTTCACAAAGTCGTTCAAAATAATTGCTTACAGTGTTCCAGCAATATACATAATGTTTCACAATAGACCAGAGGTGCGCAACCTGCGAGTGAGGAACGTTGTGCGCCCGTGGATAAGTGTATGAATTTAATCATTAAATTAAATTTTTAAACATTAATTAAAATTTAAACATTAAATTTTAATGTATAAAGTGGTCATATATATATATCAAATGTTTGTGCAGTCTCATGGCTTATAGTCGGGAATAGCATCTTATCTGTGTGTGTGCCAACATTTGCGGTAATAATCGCTTCGAAATTCATGCCACCGTGGTACCAGAAGCCTTATTGCTTTGTGGCCGTCAACGACAAAAATTTTGCATATCCCCACAATAGACGATGTAATAATTTTGAAACAATCGAAGAAGGTTTGGAAATTTTCATACAAAATTTTCATGGAAAATAGAAATTAATAAAAACGAATATAGGACAGAGAGAAAATTATATCAACGTTAACGGAGCAAAGAAAAGAAAAAAGAGAGAGTAATCGTAAAAATATAATCTTTATTATTATTCCATAGAATAAATATGATTAACAGCGATGTGGTTATATCTATGTACCATGGTCAGCTTGAAAGCTGTTACTCCATTGACAAGAGTTGTATAACATTAGGTCGGTCTTTGATGATTTCACATAATTACAGACATTTGTGACATTATTAATAAATCTCTATATCAAATCAAATGGATTAACTATGTTGAGATTATGATCAACAGTTCACATAAACAATGTTTATTACAATAAAGACAAAATACAATGAAGAATGAACATTGCAATTATTATTAAATGACGCCTGAATCACTGATGAATTAAAAAAACGTATACTTTAAATGTAACAATGTAATTAAGCTGAATTTAAATTCTAAGTACTGTAAATACATTCTTCTGGTTTCGGGAATGATAACAGATGGACACAATTAATAAGAATTACAATCTAACTAAAAACGTATGTTGTGATCTATTTTCCGCCCTCCTAGGTTTGTGTAGCCTGGTATTATGTTGCCTAATTGCTGAATACCGATTAAATTTTAAAGAATTGTTTGTAGAGTTCCGAGTTAACAGTTTTCCCGTTTCCAAATCTTCCGTGTAATGTTCTCGAAGAAAGTTTATGACAAGAATAATGGTAAATGTAATGTCACTCAGTATATGGGGTAGAATGTCTGGAAAATGCCTGATATCAACATTAGCTATCAATAGTCAAAAATTATTAAGAGGAGGTAAATGTTTCTGGTGCTACAATTTTTCACCAATGATCATTACGCTTCGGTTTAAAGAATAAAAATTCCCTTTTACGACATTTAATTTTGCAATCAAGAAAATAATATGAATTTTAAATATGTTTATATTTGTGAGTAGTGATAAGATACCCAATGAATAATTTCGCGATCAAGATACACTCAATACTGTTGTCTTAAGACCCGTTTTAACAGAGATTACTGAAGGCTTCTCCAATGTATGTATAATTACACCAATTACAAGTGGAGCGGGGAATTGCCGATTTGACCGAACATTTTTGCCAGTTTCAGGAATTCATAAATAAAATATATAATTAAATTAATAAATTAAAATAATTAAATAAATCAATTTAATTAAAATCAAATAAATAAATTAAATAAATAATTAAACATAATTAAATAATGAAAATTGAGCTTTTTTAATTGTCGGATTCCAACAATTCTATTCGCAAAAAAACCAAATTAAATCTCTTTCCAAAGCTTTAATACATCACGACAATTCAATTCAATTCCTCTCGAAATGTGTTCAGTAAATTCAAATAATTTCAATTTGAATTTATCTCGTTGGTTCCAATTTCGAATAAATAATTCAAGCTCATTTTCAAAAACCGATATTAAAATAAATGGTGAACCTCTTTTGCTTGAAATGTATGATTATGTAACTTAAATGCTGTGTGTATGTGTTTCAATGTAAAAATTTTAAATTTGATTGGTTGAGTATGTGTGTTTTTTTATGTACGTATGTTTGTGAATCACAATCACAATTGAAAATGAATTTAAAAAAAAATAATTTTCTCTCTTGAATAAAATTTTGAAACTCGACTGTTTTAATTTAAGTTAAATATGAGATCGAATAAAACTATTTCATCCCTGAAACCTAAAGAATATGACGTGATTAAGAATTTGATTGATCCGTTAAATCCACTCAGCAAACACGATTTATCATCGTATTTAGAAAATAAAAATAAAGATGATGAATTAAAAATTGTAGAAGTTCACTGCGACGAAGTGGTGTCGTGTGAAAATGACACTAAACCGTTATACGATGAGATCTTATACAAATTGGAGTTTCAAGAGAAAGATAATAAAAAGTATCGTGTCTTATGTGCTTGAGTGTTTCGTATTCTGAAGGATGAACACAATTTAATAATTTTGATTATTCTTAATATTTTCAAAAATTACAAAGCGGTGTTAGTGAAATCATATTGGTAATAATAATTTTAGATTTTTAACACGGTTAAAACATGTTTCAAGATGAATAGATTATAGATGAATTAATTTAGTATTGTGTATTCCTCCTACTAATCTCGATATTGAGCCAAAGGCTCTTCAAGGATTTTTCAGATGCTGATAAGTGACATGTGATACCACACTGGGAAACAATGGGCCAACTATAGACATACTCTCACAGTTGGGCGAATATTCAAGTCCATGTGATGGTAGATTACCAGCCCATTAAACTACGATACTGGTTTTTGTCTTACCAAAGGTAGTGAATGTCTGAAGACGGGTTGAAGTACTAAATTCATATCAAGTTTTAAATATTTCTATTATTTTATTTATTAATATTTTTTTATATTTTACGAATACAAAAGCGGGGATATACTAAATCAAAACAATGACTTTATTCATTTAAAAATTAATAAAATATAATGATTTTTATTAATTATATATTTTTAAGATATTTAAAAATAAAAGCAAAAACCTTCATAAATGCCGTATACAAATTAAATTACAATCTTTACAGATCCAAAAACTGATAAGTGGTAATTATACGCCGTGATTTAAAGAATAATTATTGAAAAATTTATAACATATATTTTAAATAAACAACTTAAAAACATTAATAATATTACTAATACAAGTCACACAATAGATTGAATAACATAATTGTTTATTAAAATGTTCGTTTGGAATTAATAGAATGACTAAATCGGATTAAAAATGCACAGCTTTCCAAGTTTGACACAATGTTAATGCGAATTAGTCGACAGCAGGGACTGTATATATTTTGTATACAGTGTATACGGTTCTATACAAATAAATATTTAATGAACAGTTGATGAAAAAACCAAATAATTGGTAAGATAGAATTTACGGAATGGTTATTTTCATAATTTATTACCGTAAGCTGAACCTTGTCATTAATTTAATCTGTTTATATATAACAATTTGAAAATTATTGAGATGGTCTAGTTCTATGTACTTTTCCGATTTCGAAAATTAACTTTAATAAACATTATTTAGTACATGTAATTTTAAATTAAGACAAACTAATTAATTTAACAAGACTTACTTTATGAGTTTTTTTTAATAATAAAACTAATTATCAACTACGTGATGCACCCAATAAGTCGTGAGAGTAATATAGAGAAGACTTAAGATATTAACACAACACTTTGTATTTAGAACAAGCATGGTAAGAAAGCATCTTTTCTCAAAAAAATATCCTTGTGCACTAATACAATTTTCCCAGTGAATAACGAGAATTTTTGAAGAATTCTGGATTCTTTTATCCCAGTAAACACTCCACGGTGGCACTCAAATCATGTCTGTTTGCAAATACCTGGCCCCGCAGATGTTTCTTAAGATGGTTAAACAGGACAATATCGGAGGGAGTCAAATCGAGGCTGTATGGTGGAACAAATAAAGCCTACGACGCTTGATTGTGGCTATGGAAACGCTGATGGCGTGGATGGGAGTATTATCATGTAAAACATAAATATCACACACCCTGCTCTTGTATTTTGCCTTCCTTGCTTGTAACACGATGTTGGATTAGAAAGGACTATCGATCTTCACACCGGATTCAGCAAATTCAGTCAGAATAATACCAGAATAATTTTTAGATTCATGGTATTTTGAATATAAAAATTATTTCCCAATCATATGAAATTCGTGATATGTTCAGTAATAAATCTCCCACTCCTCTCGGTTTGTGCTCCGATCTTGTTTATAAATATACATGTAATGGGTGTAACACCACATACATTGGAGAGACATCTCGTCATCTCTGCAAACAGATCAAAGAGCATAGTCAGTTGGATAATGGGAGCAATAATGCCGAACATAATTTAAAATGTAAAAAGAAAATCGGAGAAAATGATTTTCAAATTCTGTGTAATCGATTTAAAAATTACTGGGAGAGAGTAACGTGTGAGGCCTTTTTAATAAGATCCATGGATCCAAAAATTAATATTCAAACTTCACACTCAACTTCTCTGTTAAACATTTTCAAATAGAGCCTTTTTGACATAATTGATTGCATAATCACCTTTCTCATATATAAGCTGCAAAAAGCCAGTGTTAATTTAGTCTGAAGGTGGCGGGTAATCCGCCGAAATTAATTACAAAAATAAATTTTGAAAAATGACATTCAGTTTTTAATAAAGAATGTAAATTGCCATTATTTTTCAACATTCCTTAGTAATATTTAATTTTTAATGTTATTTAAAATTTTAATATATTAATTTAATTAGTACTTTTTAAAAAATGTTAAGATTTAATTTTAACCAATTAGACTTTTTATAATTAATAATTATTAATAAATATTTTTCATTCATTGTATAATTAGTATGAATTTAAAAATATATTAATCAAGAAAAATGTCGAATATTGAAAGCGATTTGAATAATTGTTGTCATGACAATTCTGCGTGTGATGTTAATAAATGTTTAAAAAATCATATTGATGTTGTTAACAAGGATAAAAAATCTTTTATGTATGATTTTAATGCCAAGGAGTAAATGTTGTACCAAACTTGATGGAAATACTTTAAAATTACTTTTGTTGATTACCAGCATCCGGGCCCATGAGGATGCGGTCCAAAATTCAATCTCCCAATCGTCAATTGTGGTCCTTAAGAGGACCGTATTTCTTTCGCAATTATTTGAATCACTTGAGGAACCACCGATGAAATAATCTGGTTGAAACAGTTTCCCAAGATTCGAATTCAGTAGGTAATCGAGAGTAATACAATTCAATTCAACCATGACGCTGATCGGCACACACTTTTCATGAATTCCAGAAACAAAGTAAACGTAAATTCTCCGTAATTGCAAATCACTGTCACTTTCGTAAACACCCGTGGTCCATATTCTCATTATTTCATTCCATTGATCATGAATGTCTTCACAATTTTTAGTAGATGCTGAAATTTCGTCACTTTCTTTGATATGCAATCTCCGATCGGGAATTCTTACATGATTATCTTCAAATGTCGTCATAAAATAATCCACATTAAAAATATAGTCAAATGGCAAAGTTCGCTTTTCTCCAAACATAATTTATGTCGAATTAAATATATTTATTATTATAATTAAAAATCAATATTCTTTATATATTTCTTTATTAACTATCAAATTTATTATTAATGAAACATTAAAACAAGGTAACTCAAAAATACATTTTTCTTTACATTTTTTTCCTTTTCGTTCTTTTTTACAACAAAAGTAATTTTTAAGTAATAATTTTTTGCTTTCTTTTTAACGATAATTTCTTTAAATATATATATATATATATATATATATATATATAT
>MQRK01227969.1:30248-40767 GCA_001938485.1 Girardia tigrina
AAACACGCCATTTGTTAAATTTATTTTTTACGACAATTAATTTCTACGGTATAACCGTCATCGTCAGGTCTCAAGAAAGAAATGAATTTTAAATCTGCTTATATAGGCAAGCAGTGATTGTGTCAACAATTGCCTATATAAGCAGATTTAAAATTCATTTCTTTCTTGAGACCTGACGATGACGGTTATACCGTAGAAATTAATTGTCGTAAAAAAATTTAACAAATGGCGTGTTTTTGTTTTTAAACATAATTTGTCATTATTTTTTAATTTTTTAAAATGAAATAATTTTAAATAAATAATTATTAAAACAAAAAATTTTATCTGGTTTTTGTTTATAAATCATTTAGAATTTTGTGTTTATTATTATTAAAACTAGGTAAAGCGACTTATGGCCACCCCTGTATAGTGCGCCCCTGGATCATCAACAGTTTCAACACTCCTGTATTAGAATATAGTCATTGGATAAAAATAAAATACAAATTTTATAAAAGATTATACGGATTTATTAATCATAAAGATACAACTAGTGCTATTTTGATGCTGAAGAAAATAATAGTAAAAAATATCCAGAATACTTTTTATAAATACATATGCCATCGACATAAAAACTGGTCGCGATAAACTTAAAAACTTGTCGTGATCGACCGTTTGAGCACCCCTGATGTAGAATGTTACATTTAAATCAATTTAAGTATATAAAATGTTACTAATTGTATATAAATAAAATATGATTTGTTTAGATTGTTGTATTTCAAAGTTAATTTTAATTAAATAAATATACTTTTTTCGCGAATATCCGGATTACACACATTCGGATTAGGCAAATTTGACTGTATTTATTATACAAAAAATGACAAACAAATCAGCCAAAAAATACGAATTTCAGTGCACTATGCAATGTTCTCCAATTCCCTCCACAGCTTCAATGACTTTCTCAAATGCACGGTCGGTTTCCTCACTCGACGAACTTGCAATATCCTCATAATTTGGGTCCATTTTTATAAAACATTAATTCCGTTTTTATACAACTTTATTTTGTACTGGATAAAATTATAAATATTTCTTTTAATTGAGATTATTTTTAATTGATATTAAAATAAAGATTTTAGAGTTATAATAATAACGTTGAATTTTAAAACACCCCATTTTTAAATAATTAGTGGTTTATTATGATGAATATGAAAAATATTTTGATATCGAATCTTCAAATAATGAGGCTTGATCACCTGTGCGACACGAAAGGAAAAAACGAAAGCATATTTCACAGGAGACAATTGACAGCTTCTTAAATCTTCTGAACAAATAAAAAAAACAAAAGGAAAAAATGTTGAGCTTGAATTTATCAAAAAATGCGGTTCAGAAGCTTATGAATCTGTATAGAAGAAGTGATTTTGAAAATGGAATATCCTATGTTCCACCAAATGAGAAGAAAAAGCTGGCGAGAAAAAAACTATGAGAAAGAGAAAGAAATCATTTCATATGAATCGTCTATAAATCCCACGCTCTCATTAAAGGACCTTGTCCAGAAATTGGCAGAAAGAGGATCCATTAAATCTTTTTCAGGTGTTTGTAAAATCTTGAAATTAATGGGATATAACTCTTATCCTTATAAATAGAAATAGTAACACAAACTAACTGCAAAGGCAAATAGTTTGCAAATGAGATTTTTAACATTTCAGTTGACGATTTAATTTATATAGCTGAATAGGGGTTCAATCTACATCTGACAAAAAATATGGCTATTCGCCAAAGAATACAAAGTGTTTTGTTAATGTGAAGAATTCCAAAGGTGTTAACGTGTCATTACTTTGTGCAACAGGAATAAACGATGTTTTAAGACATTCTATGAAGATTGGTAGCACATTTTCAGGAGATTTTTTGACCAGCTGTTGAAAGTGGTCAAAACAGTTGTTTGATAATAGATAACGCCAGTATCCACAAAACTTGTCGTCTTTTGAAGCTCTAAATGAAAAGGGGTATATGGTGAAGTTCTTGCCACCATATTCTCATCAATTGAATCCGATTGAGGAATTTTTTTTTCGACGCTCAAACATTGATATAACCAGAATGAAATTCCCCTAGATCAAGAGGCTATTATTAATCTATTATCAAATAATTCGTCAATACGGCAAGGCGACTTGAGCATTTTATTTAATAAAAAACATGGACATCTTTTCAAAATGTATGTTTTATTGTTTGTTGTTATAACCATAAAGATTTATTGAACCAGTATAAGTTACATGATATTTTAAAACTGAAAATGATACTTATTTTATGAAAATAATCTCGATTAAGTCCCCCAAATAACTATAATTATTGTTTTATACAAATAAAAACAGGTTTGTTTATGACATTTGTGTATATGTGTCTGTGTGTAAATTAGTGTGTATCGAGGAACAAAATATTTTTCCATAGTAATTATGTTCTTAAATGGACATTTATAATGTTTTGTTGCATTTCCGGCCAGTCTTTCTTGATGTTAAATTCTTCTGATTAGCTGATTTGCTATCCATTTTGTCCATTTTATATAGTTAACTGGATTAAAGGAATAATGGGAAGACAATTACGAGCAATCAGAGATGCTATAAATATTAGAATGAAGGACGGAGACCACAGAGATTGGACAGAAATAGAATTTATGTTGAATAGTACAGTTCAAGCTACGACAGGTGTTTCACCGGCTGAAATATTGGGTTGGCCAAAAAGTCATTGCGATTTTAAGTACGAATTTCGTTCGTTCCTAGACGACTTTTTTGCTGACAAAGGCAAAGGTTTTTATGAATCAGGAATAATGAAGCTACTGGAAAGGTGGAAGAAAGTGATTGAAAATAATGGACAGTATATCGTGTAAAAATATTTGTGCATCCATGTCATTTTTAGATAATAAATATTTGAGTAAAAAACGCAATGACTTTTTGGCTAACCCAATAATATTTGGGAGACGATTAAGACATTGGTGGAAGAACGATAAAGAAACTAACGGAAACCAAGTTAATGCCGAACAAAATGTTGAGACAAGAAGAGGTTGTGAAGTTAGAGACAGAGTGTTGATAAAAAAAGAAAATATATCAAAAGAAGATGACCGTTACATGGGTCCGGCAATTGTGTTGAAACGAAATCACGAAAGGAGTTACGAGTTACAGCTTGAAGATGGCAGAACTTTGATTAGAAATGTTGATTGGCTAAAGCCATTTAAACCGAGGGGGATGTGAGGAATGTTTTGAATTGTGTGTTGATATTGTGCATGTTGTATGTTGATTCGGATTGTGCCTCTCTTGCACAGATGGATGATTGATATTTTCTTTGATTCTTACTAATTAAAAATAATTTAATTTAATTTTAACCAATTAGAATCTTGATAATTAATTAATATTAATAAATAGTTTTCATTTATTTTCAAAAATTAGTATGAAGTTAGAAATATATTAATCCAGAAAAAATGTCGAGTAGCGAAAGTGGTTTGAATATTTGTTGTCATGACAATTCATTTATCGGTGACACTATCAATGCGAGGATAGTCTGTATAACTTTAATCTCCTTTTGTAACACTATTGATTGAAAAAACAATACTGTTAAGAGCAAATAATTTGGTAAAATATTATTGTATTGATTGAGCTAATATATTTTGAATTTAAAATGTTTTGTATCAATTTTCCCCTGTGTTTTTAAATAGGTCATATGATTAGTTGACAGAAGCTTATTGTTCATTGATAGACTACAACTAAATATCAGATAAATGAATGCATAATTAAAAGCCATTATTATCATCATAATCTAAAAACCCACATCTTGAATAAACGACCAGAACCGACCGGGTGTTACAACTACAATTTCAGGCTTTTTATTGAGCACTCGCTCTTGTTTTTCAACCGACATTCCCCCGAAAATCGTACAGATCTTCAAATCCGTGAACTGACATGCCTTCTTTAAATGATCTGAAACCTTTTATACGATACCGACATTATAAAAGATCAAATTGCAGGAAAATATATACTTGGCACGCGAGTTCACGAGTAGGAGTCAACACGAGTCCATAAATATGTTCGTATGGCTTGCTCTTCTGTGTCTTTAATTGAAATGGATCTACGCCGATGAAGCAGTCTGGATTCAAATCCGAATCCTGAATATCCAATCATTTATCTCCCGAAATAGTTTGCAATAAGTAACACTTGTTCCCGCAACATATAACAATTTATTTTTCATAAAATATTTAAATCAGGTTTTTAATCATTCCAACAATACAATCACAAATTGTCCTTTAAATATTTGTGACATTATTATTACTAAATATAAAACTATGAATCTGACTTTATGTTAAAATATCATCGTGAGATATAATTAATAACTTAATAATAATTTGTAAATAAACTAAATTAAATTAAAAATAATAATGGTTCAAGAATACTTTTAATAATACTCTCTATTTAGAATTTAAATAAATTAAAATATGTCATGAAATAAGACATATTTTAAGGTTGTTTAAATAATCAAAATTATTAGGCGAGAATTTAATTTCTGATTAAATAAATTTTAAGAAGAATATTTTCGTTATTCCTAACAATCATCATAATTATTGAATTTTTAAGCTTAAATCGATACAAAAATTCTCTTCAAGATAATTCGACCTTTCAATCACCACCACCAAGTCAATGTTTTAGTGTTCTGCGTGTTACGTGTTTATTTTTAATTGTTTATCTCATAACCTGATTGTTATTTTGATTATTACTGTTTAAAACTAATCTAATTTATTAATTAAAATACATAAATTAAACTTATGATTGGACGAATCACTTTGTAGGTTTAAACAAGGTTTATGAAACTTAATTAACAGTGATTCAGTAATAATCATTTCATAATTATAGTCAAAATTACTAATCAAAACCCGAAAATCACTCTCATTAACTCTCCTGTACAAGGATTCACACTTGTGACATGTAAACTGGTAGACTAAATTTGCTTTCATACCAAAAATCTTTAATTTCTTTTCCAATAAATCAAAAAAAAAACAATCGGGTATGAAAGCAAATTTAGACTATCAGTTTAAATGTCACAAGTGTGAATCCTTGTACATTGGAGAGACAAATCGTCACCTAAAATATTTTAAAATACAAAAATAATTAAAAATATAAATGAAAACATAAAAATATTAAAAGTCAAAGTTAAAAATAAAATATAAAAAATTCAAAAACAGTAAAAATATAATTAATAAAAAGTAAAAATTAAAATAATAAAGTAAAAATAATTAAAAATAAAATTCAAAAGTATAAATTAAAAATAAAATACAAAATAAAATTATTAAATGTAAAAATAAAATATAAATAATAAAAAGTAAAAACAATTAAAAATAAAATATAAAAAAAGTAATAAAAAGTAAAAATAAAATTCATTAAAAGTAAAAATAATCAAAAATAAAAGTTTAAATTAAAAATAAAATTTATAAAAAGTAAAATTTAGAATTAATAAAAGGAAAAATAATTAAAAATCCAATTAAATTAAAAGTAAAAATTAAAATATTAAATAAAATTAATAAAAAGTAAAAATAATAAAAAATAAAAGTAAAAATTAAAATAAAATTAAAGTAAAAATAAAAATAATTTTAAATTAATATATAACCACAAATATAAAATGATAAAGAGAAAAAATACGCACATTCCACGCGTCTTCCAATTCACTTTCCGATGGCGACAAATCGCATTCCGGTTCATTTTCATCGATTTCGGATTCTTCTACTTCTTCTTCTTCCTCTTCAATTTCATTCGATTCGTGTTCCTTCAAATACAACGCGATTTCTTTCTTTTTATCGGAAAGAACTCGGCTAATCAGCGGAATGCCAAACGCGAGTGTCTTCCCGGTTCCCTGTGGTAAACGATATTATTCTCTCATTTACGTTGTCCCGATAATCATACAGTCGCCGCAGCACCGAGAATGTCCAATCGATCGCGAATTGCATAGGGTAAAACTAATTTTTGAATTTCTGTCGGTTTAATGAAGCCTTCTTTTTCGATAGCTTTCATAACCGGTTCTGGGATGGAATATTTTTTCCAATTTCTTCTAATATCATTTGCCATCGAAATAGATTTAAATCAATAAAAAAAATTTTCTTTTTGAAAAGTATCGTGACTTAAATTGGTATTATTAAAACAAATTTTTATTTAGGTTGATTTTAATTTGAAAAGTTAAGAAAAGTAATAAAAATGATACTGGATTTTTTTCGAATAAATTATTAAAGAAATAAAAGAGATATTTTATTAAGAAGAAAAAACATGTATAAAAAATCTTGGAAATTTTAAAAAATTGAAAGAATGAATTAAATTTGTTGATTTATACAATTTTATTTTAGTAATTTTGGTAATAGAATAAGATATTAATCTATGTAAAAAATGATTTTGTTTTTATTTAAAATTAACTTTTATAACTATATTAATAATAAAATTTATTATACGTTTATTATTTATGGTCATTTATTAAATAATGATAACTACATCAATATTTCGCTTCAAAAATGAATAAACAGAAAAATAAATTTTAATAGGTATATAAATTTTAATTTTACAATTTTTAGTTTATGATATTTTTTCAAAAAGTGTCATTAAGTTTATGATAATACATTCCATTATCAAAAATTACCTCTATCATTCAAATAGAAAAAGTAATTAAAAAACAACATTTAGAAATTAATCTTTCATTTAAAATAATTTATGTATTAGGCAATTTAACCATCGATTCATCTAAAATAAAAACTAATTTTGCGTCTGCATAGGGTTTTGACTATGAGAAAATAAAAAGAAATTTATTTATTTTTCTAGTTCGCTTTTTCTTAGATGTATTTCTTAGAATAAGAATTCTATCAGATTTTTTACTTAGATCTTTACTTATATATTTTTATGCGAAATTTAATAATTTGTATTTTATGATAATGACAAACACAATAATTCAAAACTTTCTTCTTAAAGATTTTTTTTACAAAAAGTTTACCAGATATTTATATCAATATATTATAAATAAGAGAATAACATAACGATTTTATTTCTAAATAAAATAATTTTATTAAACAAAAGTCACGCTTTTCGCAATGAGTTATTTATTTATGAATATATGATTTTAAAATATGCTTAACTAAATTATAAATAATTATTAAAGAATCTAAGAATTTCATTTAAAAGATTTAGAATATAAATGTTACAATTATTTCAATCAAACTTATTCCTTTATTGACGAATTCAAACATTTGAATCACTTCATCTTAACTTCAAACAAACAGAATGTCTTTTTGGACTTAGGTTAGAATTACTTAAACTTTGACTGCTAGAGAGTCATTTAAAAATTCGCAACTAAACTTTTAGTCTCCAGGCCTTTAAATTTTTAAACCTAATTTTTAATAATACTTATATATTTTTTTAAATATAAATAAAATAATAATTAAACAATAACAACTCATATTATTGTTTATAAATATTTTTTTTTAATTTTAAAATATTTGTTCAATAATATATGATAAATATTTTAAATAATGCAGTGTGTTTTGAATATGTTGTTTTTTTATACTTTCTCTATTAACTGAAAGGCCGATTGATATTGAATGCTTATTTACTTTATTCGAACAGAATTTAAAATTTGAAATCTTGATTTATTATGATTTCTTAATCAGCCTAAATTTAAAATTTTAAAAAATAAAACTTGTAAAATTAAATTTAATAATTCTAAATAAAATTTGTAAAATATGAGTAAATATTCGGAACAGAATTATTTCCTATCTAGTTTTTGGTTATGAAATCCTGAAACCTTCCCTTAATGACATTACAAACCTTAACGGGAGGGGATTCAGACTTTTTTGACGATGTCGGACGAGGGGAGGAGGGTTTTCAGATGTTAAGACACGGGTAAGGGAGAAACACTTTCCTTTACTCTACTACTGCGCTTAACAAAAGAAGACAATAAATCTCCTATTAATTTGTTTAATCTCCTATGGAGTTGATTAAGTAAATCTCTTTCGGTTTTAGATCTAATAAATAATCCATGTTTATCCAATTAACAATAACGCAAGACGATATGAATAAGATTTATTTATAATATAAACAATATTATACAATTTATTTGAAATGAAATAAAAATATAAAAACATATCCTAATGTGAGTTGTAGTTAGAGCGCTTCGAAAACACCGTTTCAAAGCGTTCTGTATTTTGATAAATACTGATTACTAATTTATTATAAATTTAAATTATTGATTTTATTTAATTAAATTTTAAAATAATTCAAAAATGGGTAAAGTAATAACCTCGTGCTAGTAATCCTAAGCTCGTCGAAAAAGAGTTCGCTAAATTGAATAAATTGAATTCACGATATTCCAATAATCGTATGAAAATGATTCCCAAATTCCAATAATAATTGAACCTCAAAATTCTGATAAACTGGTCGAGAGAGTGATCTCTACGCGGTTGATACTGTAATAAAATCATGAATTTGCCTTGAGAGAAAAAAAAATTTTACCTGTAATAAAATTATGAATTTGCACTTTGACGCACTTTGTCAATTATTTTATATTATTTCAAAAGGTGCGTAGCTTAATCAAGGGTACTGGTTACGCGTAGTAAACAAAATGTAAATCGTGCACCGCGCAGAAAGAAAGACAAGACTGCGGTTTACGCGTGGTTGTACAAACGCGTGGCTTACGTGAAAATAAAATATGTGTGGTCGGCAAATAAACGCGTGGCTCGACTTACGTGCAGCGATGCGCTTCCAATAACTTACGCGCGGAAAAAAATAGACCACGCATCATGCGTGAATGCATCATATAATAATAATAATTTTAAAATAAATAATAAATATTTGAATTAAATTATTTTATGCAAAAATATAAATAATAATATAATACTGCTTATAACGATGTTACGCTCAGTAGCAATAATAAATCTTATTATTGATAAAAATAAAAATATACTATCCGCAAGCACATAAACAATAGGCAATAATAAATAATTTATTTACATTTTCAATTAATAAAATAATTCATATATAAGCAATAATAAACAATTTATTTACATTTCAATTAATAAAATAATTTCATATACATTCCCCAACACAGAAATACAATGTCACATAAAATGATGTGACAGCACCACTGGGACTGTCTTGGATTTGGTGATCTATCAATAAATGTCGCTTTAACCATTCATACGTTTTATGTCTTGTGACAATTTTCCATGAGACATTGGAAGGTTTTGCCACCAATCTGACGCTGAGACGTCATGACCGTATGTACGTTTTTGATGTATCGTCTTAGTTCCTTCTGTTCCGCAAAAGCTTTGAAACAAGAAGGATACGTGCATTGTACTCTTTTGAAACGCGGCTGGAACATTTTCGGGTACCCTTTTCCTTGTTCAATCACTTCTGTCAGTTTTTCAGACACAGTTCCTTTGATTAGGTGTTTGAATTTCTCGTCAATGTCGAGAATTCCTCTTTCATTCAAGCATTCATGGTATTCGACCAGATATTCTTGGCGGACAAACAAGAGTTTAATACTCTTTTTACCTCACGTACATCTTTTCGTCTATTGTGCTCAAAGAATACAATACACTATTTCACCAGTACCACACGCACCTCGGGCAAACCAATCAACACATCCGTATTACGTATTCTGTCAAGTTTAGTTTTGTGCAGGTATTAATAAAAGCTTGTAACCGGGCTACATCTTTTTCAGGTGTTGCCCAGTACTCACTCCCATAATATACTGTCGGAAAAATGCTTGATTCAATAAGTCTTCTTTTCAGCGCTATAAAAACTCGGTTACTTTGAATCACAGGCTGCAGTTCTCGTAACTTACTCATTCTACAACGCAACCGCTGACCGATATCTCGACTGCAGCTACCACATGTGGTCAATATACTTCCGAGGTAACAGAACTAGGTCATCCATTCTAGGACTTTGTCACTACCCATCACTTACGATATTCTAGTCCCCGAGTCATCAGTTATGCACATGTGTAGTGATTTACTAAAGCAGAATTAAAATTTTTTTTAATCAAAATAAAAAATATATATATATATATTTGCACGCGGTTTTGAAAATAAAAAAATTTTCCTGAAAAATACTTTAAAAAAAACATTATAAAAAATTCTGATGTAAACAAAAAAACAATTAACAATTATCAAATTGTAAAAAAATGTAAAAATTATTATTCTTTAACAAAATGTATTTTGTTTTAAACAACTTTTTTTTTGCGAACGAAATAAATCTTAAATCAAATTCGTTTTGTTTTCAAAATCGGTCGGATAAAATCCGATTCATGCAATAGACGATATTAAAATCGATAATAATCGATTCTATCATTATTAATGTCTAAATCAACATCATTTCCATGGGAAAACATTCTCGTTTTTCATCCTTCATCGACGAAACTACGATTCGATCGTAGTAATGATCCCGAACCGATTATCATTCCACATTGTATCGCTCGTAAAGTCAAATCATCATCGAATTGCAACAACGTCCGACAACCGCTCACTCCCGACAATCAC
>MQRK01227972.1:0-16508 GCA_001938485.1 Girardia tigrina
GGGGGGGGGGGGTAAGTGAGGGAGAATGCCCATTTTTACACTACTGTAACCAACCCGAATTTTCAGTTACCAAACACTTGAACCATTTTTTCCATTCTTTTTATTAACTTACTTTCTATATAGTATATATATCCAAGGAATTTAGAAAACTGTTTTTGAAGGCCTTTTACTCAATCGATTTTCGTCAAACTTTGCAGACTTACTCATTCTCAATGACAATAAATGATTATGTAAAAATTTGATCGAAAAAATCTTTTTAAAATCGCAAAATGGGAAAAAACGGAAAATTCGGAGTTATCGAAA
Source organism: Girardia tigrina (assembly GCA_001938485.1). NCBI lineage: Eukaryota > Metazoa > Platyhelminthes > Tricladida > Dugesiidae > Girardia > Girardia tigrina. The sequence goes on from MQRK01227972.1 coordinate 304, forward strand.
AATATTAATTGCAAGATATCTATTTATAAATTATAAGTAGTTTATATTAATTTTTAAAGTTTTTTATAATTGAAATTTTTTAAATTTTAAAATCTTTGTTGGCAAAGTAGAATTCTGTCTGCATAAAGAATGGATATAAAAATTTAATTTTTTGATGTACTAATTAGATAATCATTTTTCAATTTAGTTATTTTAAGTGATATTTAAATTAATGGTGCCACTTGAACGTTTTACATAAATTTACGAGTATAAACTGCTTTGTTAGCTTCATTTGCAATGGTTAGAATTTTTTATGGGGGAGACATCGTTGAGTATTAGTGCTTCAAATTATTAATATGGTGCAGTTAAAATAGTTGGATTTAGTTTCATGTATAACCTACGAACTTATGTATATTAAATAATCTTGATGTGGATTTTTTTTTTATGCTTTAGGAAATCATTTAATAATGTCATACATATTCGTTGAAGATTAAATGAGGCCCTTTGTTTATTGAGAATGTAAGATTTATCTTCCTGCAAAATGATGAAGAATTTAACAAATATATGTTGACCTGAGTTGGTTATCGCGAACACATAGCTTTGCAAGAAATGCGAACAGACTTTATGTTTATTGGAGGAGTTTTCTTTTTTTCACTCAGTTTCCTCACTAGACATACGAGTCACTAATAAAGATTAGAGTCGATTTGAAAAACTATGTGGAAGTGTGTGTTTCTAAAATCTTCTTTTTCTTGTGGTGCACCACCCCCTTTGGACATTTGCCAGTCTAGACCTCAACAACAAACCATTTCTTTTATTTTTAATGTAATTGTACAAAGGGAACTTATAACATGAAGAATAAGCTTTTCAAATATTTTAGTCACTGTATATCGTGATCTCTTCTGCCAACAATCTTTAAATTGGTGATTACTAGGGCACGGAATTTAATGACCTTAAAATTAAAAAAATGACTCTATTTTATTTCCACTCTTTCCAGTTGAGATTTTATTTTGTTCTTCCCCTCTGTCAATAGAGTCGCCACCGTCACCAATCCGACACAGTCACACCTCTGCGCCACCCACTCTGTATTCAATGATTATTATTATTATTATTATTATTATTATTATTATTATTATTATTATTATTATTTTTATTATTATTATTATTATTAATAGTAATAATAATCATTGATAACAGAGTGGGTGACGCAGTGGTGTGACTGCGGCGGATTGGTGACGGTGGCGACTCTATTGACAGATGGAAGAACAAAATATTATCTCAACCTGAAAGAGAGGAAATAAAATAGTCATTTTTTTTAATTTTTAAGGTCCTTAAATTCCGTGCCCTATTGATTGCCTTTTCTAATCCTTTTTTTCTTATGATGTGGCCAAAGAGATTGCCTTTTTCTGATTAACATTAAAATATGAGTTTTCCAAATAATATCCATCATTCGGAGTTAGAACTACATCTCAGCCGCATCAATTCTCTTTTCTATTTTTTTTTGAAATCGTGAAACATTCTGAGTCATATGAAAGAACAGAATAAACGTAATATTCTAGAAGTCGTAGCTGTGTTGTCATAGGGATTTTACTCTTTATGAGGATAGTATTCACTTTGGAGTATGCATCTTTAGTCAAGGAAATTATTTCTTTAATCTCTTGATCACATTTGCCATTCGAAGTGATTAAAATTTCTAAGTAATTGACACTGGCGACTTGTGACTCTTATTAACCCTTAATTAGTATGGTGCAAACAGGTGCATTCTTTTTCATACTGACAACCGTGCCTTCTCTTTTCTTGATATTCATAAACAGTTATTTTTACTGCCTTTCAATGATTAGTATTTTAACGATTACTTGGAGCTCCTCTATTCAATCAGCTATAAGAACAGTTTCATCCACGTATTTATTCCATTGATTTTTAATCCAGGTAAATTTTCAATTGAAGTAAAAACATAAATTTACTGAAGGATTTAGATCACCCGGAAAAGTTATTTTCAATAATCAACAAACTAAAGTCATAACAGAGGAAGAAATCTGTACATACATAATTTATATAATTGGACTTTAAGCAATACTTTTTCATGAGAACCAATTAAAGAAACTACCAAATACATCAATTAAAATAGTAAATAAAATATTGCGTTATTTTGTTCGAAAGGCATCAAGAAATTTGATACTTATTGGGAGGGTGTGCTATGTGAAGAATTGTTAATTAGGTCGCGTTGCCCTAAAAATAATATTCAAACAGCAGTTTCAAACAGCCTATTGAGAATTTCGATTAGCGTGATTTCATGCAATTGATTATACAATTATTATTTTTGCATTTATATGCAGGTGAATTAATTATTAATCAGTGAACTGAAGATGACGGTTGATACGTCGAAAATATATCGTCAATAAATATATCTTTAATACGATGTACTTTGTTTTTAAAATAGGCAAAAATTACTTTTTATATAAAATGAAAGTAGGCACATGTTGGAGTATTCACTTTTGCTGATAAATAATTATATTTCTGTAATAAGTAATATAAGTAAGATAAAGTCAGGAATTTAATATATCTTAATTACCATAATAATCATAGCATCTTCTATTAATCACCAGTAAAGGATGACCACAGGTAAAGCAAATTGTATTTTTATCCAGGCCATAATGTACAATCCAGAAACGTGTGGCAATAGAAGAGCTGCTGTTATATGACAAAAACCCTATACCTTTAACAAGATCTTGGGTAACCAATTCAATTGGGTCAATTTCACATGTGACATTCATTACTTTAGTTGGAATAAATATTTTTGTATAATCAGGTAAAATTATAACTGTTACGCTTTTATCTAAATTTAAATTAATAAAGATAGTAAAACTATGTAATATATTTAGTATTGCATCATCAAATATTCATAAAAATATTATATAGATTTTATTTACCAAACTGAACTTAATGTAAAACAAAATTAATTTATAATTTTATTAAAATTGTGTTATTTGTCCATAACTGATCCCTTTAGTTCAAACTTTTCTGATTCAGTTGAATTATAAATGTTAGTACACATATGGGACAATAGATGGAGAAAAGTGCACTCTTCCCACATTTTATGACGGGCTACAACGATCTGAACCGATTTAAATACATAATTATTAATTTATTGTTTCTTATTTTAAAAATATTGTCATTTATTGATCAATGTAGATTTCAAAGGGTTAAGCTATCTTTGTCAATATACATATGACATTTTTGGTTGAATTCTATTCATTATAGTAAGAAAGGTTGGAGACGAATGAAAACTTGTTTCTACCACAATTTAGTGAAATCCTAAATCACCCGCTTTCACCACAATATTAAAACAAGAACTGATTAATTCAGCATGTAACTCATAATTATGTTATTAAATGGAAACATATTTGCATAAAATATTAAGATAAATAAATTGGATCTACGACGAAACGCCGCGAACAAAAACACCGCGGACAAAAACTCCGAGAATGAAGACGTCGAATTCAATGATTAAATTAATATTATTAAATTTAGTAAAACTTTATTTAAATAATATTATTAAAATGAATATTATTAATTGAAAATTTTTCATAAAGGGCTTAAATTAACCTATAAATAAGTTGAAAATGACTGGATATCGCAAAAGGTTTCAATGTATATTTGTGGTGAAAAACTAAATTATAGACAATTTAAATGGGACCCAATCCGTTTTGTAGATAGAATGTTAATATTTTGCTTTTAAGAAAATATTTTTAAAAAATCAAAAAATATTTTTAAAAAATAAAAAATCATATAAAAATTTTTTTGATTCTAAATTTTTGAATTATTTTTATAATATTGGAAAACACTGTCTTTATTTTTTAAATTTTTAATGTTAAATAAATTAATACTAAAATTTAAAAAAAAATAGTAAAAAATTGAATAAACATTAAAAATTATTTTTTTAATATTATTTTAAAAATAATTCCAAATCTTAGAATAAAATAATATTTTATATGATTTTTTTATTATTTAAAGATATTTTCTTAAAAACAGAATATTAACATTCTATTTACAAAACGGCTTGGGCTCCATTTAAATTTTCTATAATTTAGTTTTTCCCACAAATATGCATTGCAACTTTTTGCGACTTCCAGACATTTTCAGCTTATTTTTAGGTTAATTTAAGCCCATTTTGAAAAATTTTCAATAATTAATATTCATTTGAATAATATTAATATTAATTAAATAGTTTTACTAAATTTAATAATTTTAATAATATTAACTTAATCATTGAATTCGACTTTTTCATTCTCGACGTTTTTGTTCGCGGCGTTTTGTCCGTGGCGTTTTTTTCGCAGTGTTTTGTCGTGATACCAAATAAATTCATTCAATATCTTTTCTTATCGATTTCCCAATCTCGGGGAAATTTGATTGATTTAATTAACTTTCTCTCAGTCGCATCTAAGTCATCAATTCGAACTAACAAAATTTCTATTGGAAACACAAAACCTTGTCGATAAACCAATAATAAATTTTGGTGAGTATTAATGATCTTAATATTATTTATGAAGAAACAAAATCATAATTATTATTATTTTGGTGTATGAAACCCTTCGTTTGTTATCTTTTGTAAAAACAACAATCAATACGAATGCTATGAAATGACGCTCTAAATTGATTGTAGCAGTCTAAAAATTCAAATAAGCAAAGAATGGTTTAAACGTTGGTCAAATTTGATTTATCATTCGAAGCCTCGGCATGCCTCAGTCAGGTCTTCGAATAGTGAGGAAGTTCGAGTGAATGCCTTTCTCAATCGGTCTTTATAACCTACTATTGTCTTATCTACCGCTTTGTATCGATCTTTCAGATCTCTCTCCAACAAACAAACGACTATTGTCTCTTGTTTGGCCTTCGCTATTNCTGCAAAATTAAAGAATGTTTCACATTCTTCAATAAATGTCTCCACATTATCGCCTTTCCTGTACTTTTCAGGTAACAGTTGACCCGTGAGGATATCCATTGCAGCGTTAGTCGCCATGTGAGATTTGGTTGCAACATCAATAGTAATTATAGCAGAGGACCTTGAAAAACTGTCCTCAGGACTCTATTATTTTCATTAATGTTTATGATGTAAAAATATGTAAATTATCGTACCAATATTATTAGAAAGTGTCCGATATAATTAAAATTTATTTTAATAAATAAAATTGATCAAAATACATTTCAAAAATTCATTACCATAATAATTATAACACCGAAACTTAATGATTAAGAATGAATGACCACAAGAGAAACATATAGTTTCCTTATTCCGCCCATCGTACGGGATCCAAAGAGGGGTCACTGCTGAAGAACTACTATTATTTGTAATAAATCTGATATTTTTTACAAGATTCTTTGAAACTATTTCATATGGATCAACTTCACATGTAATATTCATAATTCGATTTGGTAAATATATTTTTGTATAATTTGGCTGTATGCGTATTGATATTGGCTTATCTAAAAATATATTACACATTAATTAATATTACTTTTCAGAATAGAGGTATTTCATAAATAATAATTAATACAGTTAACACTCTATAATTTCACACTTTTGTATGAAAAATACCAAAAGATAAAAATATGAAATTACAAAATGTGGATTTATAGAAATTTGATAGTTATGTATTGCATAACAATATACAATCATTACATAACATTATATACAATCATGCTCTTGTATCTTATTGGTTTAGTATTAGGTTGTTGCAAAAGCAATGTATGTTTTGGACCTTAATTTTAAACAAATGTAACTCAATACACAATAAACTTTATTAATCGAAATAAAAACCATCAGAATCAATACATTTTTAGCAACTAGAAACAAGTTTATTGATGCCCCTAGTGTAGAACTCCTGAGTTCTGGATGCAATGAAAGCCTTAAAGGCGTCTTTGGTGTCGTCTTGGTTTTTGAAGCATTTTTTCTAGAGGAAGTTGTCCAGATGCTTGAAAAATTGTAGTCAGTGGGCGAGAGGTCCGGTGAGTAGGGTGGATGAGGCAGAGTTTCTTAGCCCAATTCGTTTAGCTTTTGTAGGGTTGATTTTGTGATGTGTGACGGAGCGTTGTCGTGGAGGAGAATTAGCCCCTTCATATTGACCAATCTTGAGCACATACATCAGAGCTCATGATGCATTTTGTCAATTTGTTGGCAGTAATTCTCTGCGGTCGTCGTTTCACCCGTATTCAGAAAGCTGTGATGGATGAGACTGGCTTCAGACCACCAAACAGTCACCATGACCTTGTTTGGAGGGAAGTTTAGTTTCCGAAATTGGTGAGGAGCCTCATCGTGGCCGATTGTCGTAGAGAATCCACCTCTCATTACATGTTACAATTCGATAGAGAAATGGGTCATTCTTGCTGCTCAGAAGATGCGCGGAAGACACCTCAAAACGACGATTTTTTTTGACTTTCGTTCAATTCGTGAGGCACCCATTTATCTAGTTTTTTCAACTTTTCAATTTGCTTCAAAAGCCGAGCGACGGTTGACGGATCAATGTTAAACTCTTCTGCAAGTGCACGAACGGTTGTGCGTGAATCGGATTCCACCAGCCCCTTCAATTCGTCACTGTCAATCGTACATGGACGGCTACTATGAGGGTCATCTTCCAGGCTGGTATTGCCAGAGCGAAACTTGATACCAGCACTACATTGTGCATTCATTGACACTTCCCTTGCTTAAAACTTCGTTGATGTTTCGAGCGGTTTGAGCTGCATTACCCCCAGCTTGAACTTATAGAAATAAATGTTGCGAAAATCACGTTTTGACATATGTAATTAAATTCAAAATTATTAACAAAAGAAACATTGTAATTAGTTTTAGACAACTATATCTGAAAGAGTATAAATTAAGCTTTTGAACGACTCATAACATAATACATTACATAACATCCTACATACTTTAGTCGTATAACAGGGTAAATACAAAAAAAATCATAAACCTGCATTCCTTTTGCAACAACCTAATATCAGTCTAAAATTCTCCTTTTACATCTAATCCCGAAAAATATGCTATTTCACTCATTCTCATTATTCATTCCAAGCACAAACATTAGAGTAGCGATCGTTCGAGACTTTAAACATTAGTGAACTATTTTTCATTATGACTTTTTACTAAAATTTATTAACAACAATTAGAAAAAGAATAACAAAAATATTTCAATACTAAAATTTTATGAAACATTATTTTTCCCAGTTTGGTTGTATGTGTAGAAAGCTTTGTAAGATGTTTGCCTTCATACACGCGCTTCCGTTAGCATAAAAATCAATTCCTACATTTTTTGTGTTTATTCCAATAAAACATCTTGGTTTTAAAGATTTCCCGATTATTAATGTTGGAAATTTGCTTTTGCCACTATATCAAATAGTTACTCTCTCTTTGTCCTTTTTTCTTCAATGCACTTTTGTTTATGCTAGTGTTCTATCAGGTTGCATAAAAACAATGCAGTCTCAACCATGTTATAACGTCATGATGACGATATTTCTCAATTTTTTCTCTCTATTTGGGAACACTAAAATCGAAAACGTTTTGATCATCATACCCTAACTCTCCACACAATTTTTTAAGTGATATTCCATGTCGGATTTTGAACGATAACATCCACGCTTCAGATAATTTCAAATCAGAATTATTAATTTTCAGCTCCAGTTTCAAAGATACCGCTTCTTGTCGAACCAATTCATCACAGATAAAAATATCTTCCTGGTTTTTTGTAGAACTCTTCATCAAATTTTGCGTTTTTTTTTAAAAACGTTCACTATTCTTCTTTATAAATTATCTTGAGAAAAAGTCTCTGAATTTCGTTAATATTTTTGATATTTTACTTCTGTTTTTACTCTTCGCGAAATTGTTTTGTACCCAATCAACCTTTTTTCATGTGTAACACTCTTTTCCTTTTTATGACTTATTAACTTAAGTTTCTCATAATTTATCAAAGAAATGTGTTTTATTTAATGTTTAAATTTTCCGATTTGTTAAAATTTTTCACACTGAGAGTGTTGGGCTATTAGTTTTCCTAAACTGAAAAATAACTTAGATTTTGGAATTATGTTTTGACGATTAATATATTATAGTAAAACAGGCACTAATAAAATTGACTGATTAATAATCAGTGACTATCACAGATATAGTTAAATATAGTTTGACATTTTCGTCAATTGATTAGGCTTTAGATTTTCTCGATTGTATTTTCGGCTATGATATAAAAGGTACTGAGAAGTTCAATGTGGTAGATCATTTTTCTTGATGGCAGAATTTATCATTGATATCAGTATGATCCATCTAAAATTATTATCTATGATAAATTACCTCCACTTAGGGTGGATCGAACAGTATATAACTCAAAAAATTTCTAGTATACCTAACTATTGAACATTTCTCCAAATTGCAATTTTTAAATTTAATTTTTACAATCATCAAACTTCAATTAACTGGAATATATCATAAGAAGTCTAAGACGAATATCAACAATGTTGATTTCCAAACGATTGTTATTCAATTAATTTTCAATTGTGATAATAATTAGGTTTACATATGTGATTTATAAATATTATGTTGTAAAAATAGAAATGTGTCAAAAAATTGTGCCAAAGAATCACTGAAAAATGTGTTTGCGAACAAAGTTTTTGACATCTTGGATGAATTGGTGGCTGTCATCAAAGATCACTGTGCCTTGAAGAACAGCAGCTTCTTAACCTAAGAAATTGAATTCCTTTCACAGAAAATTTAAAACAGTAATTTAAGTAAGTGTAGAAGATCGTGCGAAAGGGATTCATCAGCCTTAAGCTTTATGGATTCGTATATACTACATTTCTATTTTCAGAAAATATGGATTGGAACTCGTTGTGTTACTGTAATTTATATAATCGTAATAGCTATAAACATTTATTTGATTCAATAACGTGCTCAAAAATTTTATTTATGTTTATTTATTTTTTAATAAATATGTTTTACTCTTATAATTTTCATGAACAAATTCTAGAACAAACAATTTTAATTCTTTGGCATCAATAATCTAAAGAATTCGATAACCCTTTAAAAACGTTATCTACTGTCAAATGTGGCATTTGTCGATTTATATTACTTATTCTATTTGAATTATACAATTTTTACACAAATTTAAACTTTTACTTTTTTCAAATTTCCTTTAACAATTAATTTTGATTCTATTTTAAAAAACAACTTTTTTATAAACTAAATGTTTTTGTATGAGATCGTCAAACATGAAAATTTGTAGAACTAAATTTAAAGTTTATTGATAATTTACCATTACAAATATTTATGTCATTCATCAAAGTATGCGCCCATATTATCGACACACTTTCTTCTTGAACAGCAGCTTCTGGATGATATTTAAATAAAAATTTTTAGGCCAGAATCTATAAATTCCTGGAAAGTCATTTTTACGGCATCTTAGGAATTGAATTTTTTTCTTATCAAAAAGTTTTTCAAATTGAGGGAGACCTGATTGTCAGTTGGGACTCGTTCTAGTGGTTTTTTCACGGTTTTAAGTGCAGGATGTGGTTTTGCATTGTCGTGGAGCAATATAGGAGTAGACATGTTTACCCAATGCGGCTGTTTTTCTTTGAGTGTCCGCATCATATTTTCCAATTGGTTGTAGTAGAAATCTGCTGTAATCGACGATCCATGTTTCATGAATTCATGATGGATTATGAAGTAGCATTATGTGAAAGACAACCAAACACTCACTATCAGCTTTTTCATGAATTCTGTGCTTTAGACTCGAATGAGGGACCAAAACACACTCTAAAGTTTAGAGTGTGTTTTGGTCCCTCATTCGTGTCAACCTAGCTAGATGCACGCTTGAAATGATCATATTGCATCGATTTTTCACCAAATTGATGATTTGATTCAAAATTTGATTATATTCATAACGAGAAAGCATCAACGAGCAAACATTCCAAGGCCTTGTTTCGGCTTTTCATTCAACTTATGTGGGATTCACTTATTCCACCTTTTTACTTTACTAATTTGAGCCAAGTAATTCAATATTATTTGCTTTGCAACAGCAACGTTAGCGATAAATCATGATCACTTTGGGATGGATCCTACTCCAAAGCTGCCTTCAGTTCTTCATTGTCTTGGTCGTGAAGAAAACTGATACATCTTCTAAATCCTTGGCCTAATATCGATCGTTCTGTCGGTTGGTCTTGGGGTCAATAGTTAAAATTTTATAATCGCTGTTAAATCGGAGAGGGCCAGCCATCTCGTACTTCATCGTCAATCGTTTGATGCAACTGCTCAGAAAGGTTGCAATGAGCTTCTGACACTCCAGTCGGTCATGTGTCTTCCTACATGACATTACCTAGTCATCTTATTTCTCCTCACCAAACCGAAATCGTATGGCATTTGGCAATTTGATAAAGTTGATTATTTCAGTCGGCATTTACTCAACATATAAGTTCGGTAAGCTATCGTTGTAGTGATTGCTAGATCACACAACATTTTTTATTAAAAATAATTTAATTAAAATTAATAAGTTATTTTCACTTATCAATTTTTAATCTTTTCATTAAGTATTACAAAAAATTTTTATTAAAATTTACAAAAAAAACTCAAAAGAAGTGAACTGAAAACAAGGGAAAAAAATAAAAAATTAATGTAAATATATAAATGGAACTATAAAATATGTGGAACAAAACAATTTGGTTTTAATATTCGCAACAAAGTTTTTACGAATCAATAAAATGTCTATTTGGATTATCATATAATTTTATATTCAATATTTTCTTTTTAAATTGTCCGAATAACAAAAATGATTTATTATTTTAGAAAAATTTGAAAAAAAAGCAAACAAAATGTGTTAGCAATATCAACGATTAACAGCGGCGAATCGAACTATCACAATTTGAGTTTCAGAAGCAACTAGTAATGATTATAAATAGCGACTTTAAGAACAATGATTCGCTGGACGACAATTTGTCGGGAACGAGTGTTATACTTTTCCCACATATTATGCAATCTATGTAGATTACATAATTTCGTTTCGAATTAGGGGAATAACTGGCGGAATGGATGAATAAAATTGTTAATTAATTAATAAAAAGTGAAATAATTAATTATTAATTGATTGAAATTCAATCAAATCAAATTTAATCATTTATTTGTTAAATAATTTATTTAATAATTCATTTAATAATTAATTTATTCTTTATTTTATTTACTTAAATAAATTAAATTATTTAATTAAATTAAATACATTAATTATTTAATGAATGAATGAATAAATCTTAGAATGAATAATGAAATAATCTACACAGATTACATAATATGTGGGGGCAGTATAACACTCGTTCCCTATGCAGTTTGCTAGTCACTAGACGGCCGGAAACTCATTGCCGGTGACTTCAGTGAAGAATTCACGCTCTGGAACAGCTTGACTTTTAATTTTGAAACCATTCACCAGGAATATTCAACTAATGTCCCATTTCATCCGATATTCGCCGATATCGCCAAATATCAACAGACATATCAGGTTCATACAATAGTGTTCAAAATGTCATCAAAATACGGTATTTTTTATGAATCGGTGTTCCCTTCGGCACTTTTCAGCATCCCGCCGCTCATGATGAAACTCGAGATGATCGGGTCTCATTGCCGGAACCATAAATTTTAAGTAAATAAAAATTAAAGTGCAAATTCCAATTTAAAGTCAAAATATTTCATTAAAAAAGAATTAAAAAGTGTATAAAAACTTGAGCGTTGAAGAGATTCGAAATCAGCGATGTGGAAATACATCGAAAAAATTCAAAAACTTCATGTAACAAAAAATAAAAAAATGTTATGCAGTGTACCACTTTAAAGTAAAATGAGGCTTACTGTAAAAGTCAAAGCATCCGGTCAACAATTTGTACCACGGGTGGCTACAAGTCAAACATATTCTTCCTTGGTTATTCCCATTAACAAAAGCGTGTGAATTATTTCTATAAATGGTTGTAGCATTCAAAAAGAATATTACCGGTAGTTCAGTTATGTTCTTCAGGAATAAATTTGGATCCAATACACATTCTAGAATAAGGATTTTGTTTGGAAGATAAATGCTTGTATTTGGCATAATGTAAAAATTTGACGGGCCCTCTGAATTTGATTAATGAACTAAACATGAAAGCATTTTTTATAAAAACTAACGATATGGTAATAGACAACGTTTATATTCAACCAATACTTCATGATAGCATGTTAAACACAATGATCCAACATCTGAACCATTCCAAAATCCAGGAAAAGGATTTTTATTGTCTTTAAAAAGTTGAATATTTGGAAAATATTTCTTTTCTTTTGGTAAATTTAGATCGCAATGAAAAGTGACATTTTTACGTAATGGATAATGGTTTCCAAAGGGATGAAGTACGAGTAGAGGCCTCGTTTCTTTAGCAAATGGAATAATTAAATAAGATAAAAATGGATTTAAATTGTATAAATAGATCAAATAACTTCGTATTAAGTATAAGAACAAATAAAATATGCATTGAATATTACTAAGCAATATAACACTTAAACCTTTTTCATTTAAAATATGACGAAGAATCTCTACAAGATTTATATTTATCAGCATAAAAACTCAAAATATTAGTAACCCATATGCTTGGTTTTTGATGTCAAAGACTTAGTTAGTTAGTATAAGTTTTTAGGTAATTGAGAAACATTTCCAAATCGTTATTCATAGAAATATTCGTGAGGTGATTATTTACTTCACAAAATCTACAGCCGTCAAGATAACATGTAAGAAATAAATTCAGAAATAATCTAAAATTTGCCCATACGTTTTCATACAAAGTTGATATTTATTTACGCTGTCAAATTTTGGTATACCTGGTAAATACTCTGTGCCACCGGATCATGGAGTTGCCTCTAGAACCGGGCGGTGGTAGTAGAGGCTTACAGGGGATCATCTGAGCGCTCGATCTCATTGATATGATATTTGTTTTTTCGAAGAGATCATTTTATTGTAAGTCAAATTATATCAGAATATCAACAATTTCAGACAAACTTTAATCGAGACAAAAAACAATCATTTTTTCTTTTTGAATTATAAAAAAGAATTCGCCTTTCAAAACAATCAATTCAATTGAAACAACAGAAATATTTCTTTCAAGCAGAAACAATCGTCCAAACAATAAATATTTTAAGTACTTTGTAATAAAAAATCAATTCATAAATTCGAGAAAAAATATATTTTACATACTATACTGTCAATCGAAAAAGATTCGGATCGATTTAGACCAGTGTCGGGCAACCTTTTTCGAGTTGCGGCGCACTAAGCTTAAAACTTTTTTTTCGCAGCGCAGCTGTGGAACTCACTAAATTTACTTAAGGTAATTACAATTATTGTGTGTTTTACAACGATGCAAAAATTCGACTAATATTGCTACAACAATACTTCAATAACTTGTTCAATAACATGTTCAATAACTGTAACGATTTTAAATATTTTACAAAAATGTTCGCGGCACATCGGTTGCCTGACACTGATTTAGACTGATCAATGGAGAGGCAATATACAGTGACAGTTATGTGAGTCTGTCACGTGTAGTTTGTGAGGGGGGTTACAGATGAGTATTGTAAAAGCATTTATAATGGATATACTTCCATTAGGGGTTGAAATGATTCTAGGGCTTGATGTTATAGCAAAACACACGATGCTCGGGATAAACCATAATATGATGTTAAAAGTGATCTCGACTGAAAAATCTTGAGGCGTTATAAAAGAAACAAGCACAGGTCAGAAGAGAAAATTTATAGCTATCGATGATGTCAACTTTCTCGCGGAGTGAAATAGTCGCCAGTGGAAAGTCAAGTGGAAGTGGAACCCAGATAGTGGTGGAGCAAAATGCCTGGCTCCCCAAAAATTCATGAACGATGGGGATAAAGAAGAATTGGACAGAGAAATTCAATAATCGATTGGTGAGGATGAGCTAGTTGCGTATGACGAAAGCAAACACGACTCAATCAGAAGATATCTGCCACTCACGAGTGTGAGGCAAGAGAAAGGAAGCATTACGAAAATTATTTGATTACCGGGAGATGAAAATATTACTACAATCGTATCCTGTGGGGATAGAATTAGAAAGTGGAGGCAATCGGGGTAGAATGATGCAGTTCTTGATCTCAAAAGAGAATACTTACAGATTCACATTGATTAAAGTTTGTGGGTTTATCAAGCGGTAAGGTGGCGAGGTCAAACGTTCTTACTTACTCGTTTGGGATTTGAATTATGCTCAGCATCAAATATCATGACGAAGATTGTAGAATATATCATCAATTTGAATGATGATCTCAAACGGGGTGTATCCAGCTATATTGATGACTTATACCGTGTCGAGACACATGTTACCGTGGCAGAAGTGCAAAGGCATTTCCTTGAGTGTGATTTGGAATCGAAAGAACCGAAGAAAATTTGGAAAAATGATCCAGCTAGAGTATTAGGTCTGGAATTGATCCTGAGACTAAGAAATTTCGGAGTTAGAAGGCGAAAGGATAACAAGGCACAATCTATACAGCTTTGTTGTGGAACTAATAGGTCACCTAACCATTTGTGGACAATTGAGAATCATTTACTCAATGTCACAAAGGATAACAGCTGCGGAAGAGAAGCACTAGGATGAACCGTTAGGAATCGAATTGTTACAGAAGGTGAGAAGTATTACAAAGTTTTGATAGAGAATGGTGATCCTTGTAAGGGGAAATGGCCGGTGAAACAGGACTCATCAATGAAGATCTGGACTGATGCGAGCTCAGTGGCAATTGGATACTTGTAGGAAGTGGATAACGAGATCATAAAAGACGCCGCTTGGTTTAGACCCAAGGACGACCTAAATCACATAAATCGTAGCGAAATGGACGCTGCCATCAAAGGAATAAACTTAGCGATCAAATGAGCTGCGCGCAGACCTATGTTTATCAAGAATTTATCAAGAATTATGTTTATCAATTGAGCTTGTTGCATCCACAGATAACAAAGCAAACAGATTAACAGGTTTTCCAAACCAATGGAATGTAAGGTCACAAACAGAAATTCAGAATTTGGAGAAGGAAATCGAACAAATTTTAACCGTTGTCACTTGAGTGAGCAACGCACATTGGAATTGTGCAGAGTGAAAATGCTATCCGAAGTATCGAAAGAGAAGGTTGAAGCCTGTATTAAAAACTGTGACTGATGTTGTCATGTGGATCTAGCGATAACGCACTTATGGGACACCCGTGGTGTAATGAGCTGTGGGAACGTATTGCAATTGACATATCGCATGTGAATGGACGACCATACCTCACACTGATAGATGGTTACTATGGATTTACAATGTGGAGGCAGCTCAGAAATTAATCATCCAATGAAGTTGTTTTATACTTAAGACAAATAATCGTAGAATACGGACCGCCGGATTCTATCATGTCTGACAATGGAACAGTTTTTCGAGGACGAGATATCAACCAACTTTGCCAAGATTGGGGAGTCAGACAAGAATATTTCTGTGCATAGAGGCATCAAAGCAATGACGTAATTAAAAGGGTCCACAGAACAATCAAGCAATCGGTGGACAGAACTGGAAGATCCGTTGAAGAGGCCATCCTTTGGTACAATAACACTGCTGGGATACACGGAAAAGCACCGTACGAATGGATGTTTGGGTATATATCTCAGAAACACGGAGTCAGCAATGTCAGGACAAGATCTAACTGTGAACCAAAATAGTTTGAGCGAGAGAACGACTATAATGACATTGCTCGGAATCCACTAGTTGTCAGCGACAGATTTTATTTGAAGTCTGACTGTAAGAGGTGTAACAAAGAATGGAGTCGGCTTCATTTAGTAATAAGGATCATCTCAAGAGTTTCGGTTGAAATAAAGGCGTGGCGAGGCATGTTTTGCTTTTTGCTTTTTGCTACATAGAAGAAAACATAGCCTGGAGACAAAACGTCAGATTGCTTAATGGATAGAGAGTTCACAATAGAGAACTATCCAGATGAGGTACGCGATTAAGGCCAGCACGAGTCGACAAGACTACAACACTCCAGGAGGACTGGTTGAAATAATTTACATCTTGATCGAACTTAAGCAGAATTAATTAAATAAATATGTTTTTTAAAATAAATTAAATAAAGTAATTAATTAGAAATTTTAGTTAAGTTAAAAATTTAAGTAAAATCAAAATTTAAATTTCTATTGTAAATACTTCCAAGAAAACACAAT